>VDFB02136655.1:0-18315 GCA_007258455.2 Sequoia sempervirens
GACAGATAAATTTTTCCTGGTCATATGCAAACATGCCGGGGTTGGATCCTAAACTTGTTCTGTATCATTTTCCCTTACAACCAGGTGCCAAACCAATGAAACAAAAATTGAGAAAAATGCACCCACATATTGCTTTGTTAGTCAAGGCAGAACTCAAGAAACTCTTAGACATTGGTTTCATCAGATCTATCGACTATGTAGATTGGATTTCCAATCTTGTACCAATCACTAAACCAACTGGGGGCATCCACATCTGCACTGATTTTAGAGATATCAACAAAGCTTGTCCTATGGATGACTTCCCTTTGCCTAACATAGACATGATAGTTGACATGATAGCAGGATATGAGATGTCCCTTATGGATGGATTTTCAGGATATAACCATATCAGAATTGCAACCGAATACCAACCTAAGATGGCTTTCACTTGTCCTTGGGGAACGTATTGCTGGAATGTTATGCCCTTCAAACTCAAGAATGTTGGGGCAACCTATCAACGTGCCATGACTACTATCTTTCATGATCTAGTACACACTCTTATGGAGGATTATGTCAATGACCTTATTGTAAAATCCAAGACAAGGGCATAACATTTACAGGTTTTAGACAAGATATTTCAGATGCTAGAGAAGTATAAAGTGAGACTCAATCCAAAGAAATGTGTGTTTGGAGTCAAGTCAGGAAAGCTGTTAGGGTATTCATTTCTAGACGAGGCATTGAAGTGGATCCGGCTAAGGTAAAAGCAATCATGGACATTCCTCCACCCACTAATCTTATTCAACTAAGGACATTACAAGGAAGGTTGCATTCTATCAGAAGATTTATAGTGCAGTTAGCAGATAAGACACATCCTTTTCAACATCTACTTAAGAAAGGAGTACCCTTTGCATGGACAGCTAGGTGTGGAGAGGCTTTTCAACTGATTAAAGAATATTTACTCACACCACCTGTCTTAATGCCACCTCTTGAAGGAAGACCATTGATTCTTTATATTATGGTAACCCATTCATCACTCGGAGCATTTCTTGCACAGAATGATGATGAAGGTCATGAAAGGGAAATCTATTATATCAGTCAAACTTTGGTAGGTTATGAGCTCAACTATAGTACCATTGAACGTTCATGTCTTGCAGTAGTATTTGCTACTCAAAAATTGAGGCACTATATGCTAAACCATCAAACAATGTTGATTGCTAAAATAGACCCTCTGAAATATCTTCTCAGCAAGGCAGCATTAACAGGGTGACTGGCCAAATGGGTTATGATACTTAGTGAGTATGATATCCAGTATGTAGAAAGAAAGGCTATTAAAGGACAAGTCATTGTTGATCAGTTAGCTGACGCACCCATACAAGTAGATTACCCATTAGTTACAGACTTTCCTGATGATTTTATATTCACAATTGACACAAACATAACATGGAAACTGTACTTTGATGACTCACATATAAATCATGGCTCAGGGGTTGGTATACTGTTTATCACACTACAAGGTGATTCCATCCCTAAGTCATTCAGGATTGCCTTTCCATGCACTAACAACATAGCAGATATGAAGCTTTAGTGATAGGGTTACGCATGGCAGTCAAGTGGAAAATTAAGAACCTACAGGTATATGGCGATTCCCAACTGGTAATCAGGTAGGTAAATGATGATTATGAGACTAAGGATGAGAAGCTTTCCCCCTACAAACACATGGCTAATAGCTTTAAGGAGTACTTTGACAAAGTCAACTTTCATCAAATACCTCATGTTTTAAACAAGGCAGCAGATGTTATGGCTACAATTGCATCACTTCTCGACATTCCTAGCAATGTGCCTAAGTTTGAGTTCTTGGTAGAACAGCTTTTGGTCCTAGCCTACGACATCCCAGATTCTGAAATGGTGTGTGACATTGTTGGTCCTGATTCCCCATGGTATAAAGAAATCTATGATTACCTTCATGCTGAAGTCATACCCATTGGCCTATCAAATAACCAACGTAGGACATTCTTCCACAAGTCAGCCAAATACACCATCGTCGGAGACAACTTATATAGTCGCGCCTTAGATAATACCCTACTGAGATGTCTAGATTCTAATGAAGCACAAGCAACCTTGCATGGGGTGGATGAGGGTATATGTGGTTCCCATTCAAGTGGTCCTACTTTAGCCAAAAAGATTATGAGACTGGGTTATTACTGGCCTACTATGGAAAAAGACTCATATGTCTTTGTAACGAAATGCCACCAATGCCAAGTTCATGGAGACTTGATACATGCGCCAGCACAGGAGCTTCGTCCTATAACCTCACCATGGCCCTTTGCCTAATGGGGACTCGACCTCATAGGTAAGATCCACCCCACATCATCTAATGGACACAAATTCATTATCACTACCATTGAATATTTTATGAAGTGGATTGAAGCCATTCCTATGACATAATTATCGACACACAAATTTCTAAATTTATCCTAAACTACATCATCTGTTGGTATGGTGTCCCTCAATCCATAATCACTGATAATGGCCACCCATTTAAGAACCAAGAAGTCTGCCACTTGTGTGATGAATTTCATATCCAACATCACTTTTCCACTCCATACTACCCACAAGGTAATGGCCAAGCAGAGGCATCTAACAAGACCATCATTAGAATCCTCAAGAAGACTGTCAATGATGTTGGTCGTGACTGGAATTTACAGCTTAACCCTGCCTTATGGGCTTATCGCACAAGTATCTGTAATCCCACTGGTGCTACTCCATATTCGCGTATTTGGTTAGAGCTATTATTTTTCATTGATTAGGATTCCTTCTAAGGTGTCCCTAAAGGCCACATTGATGATGAAGAATGTAGTGTCGAGACTCCATGGGCGGGAATTCCTAGACAGGCAAAGAGATGAGAGGGCGCTAGACCATCTTCAAGCATATCGAGAATCACCAGCAAATTACATTAGCTATAGCAATTATTGAACAAAAACTTTGACATTGGTGACCTGGTTTTAATGGAGAACCCAAAGAATCAAGTAGAAAGAGAAAAACCAAGAAAGTTTGAACCAAATTGGTTAGGACCTTATGTTGTTATGGAAGCTTTTGGATCAGGAGTGTACCAACTCTCTACTCTTGAAGGGGAACCATTGTCCTCACTAATCAATAGTATGCATATGAAGAAGTTCCTCGCGCAAAGGGCCTTTGTCTTAATTGGCAAAAATACAAAAAAAGTAAGAAATCACAAAATCATTATCAAGGAACGGCTTTGGCAAGCAGGGAAGCGTCTTGGTAACACCAAAAAAGGTGAATAATCTGAAAATAGTAAAGGCAGAATCATTAGGTCCAATAGTAGAAACCTTGGGTGGCCTTTTGGATGAACACAATGGTGAAAACACGGCAAGCGGGGGCCATGTGCTTAGTTAACTCCTTCCTTTGTCTACTATTATTCTAATCCCTGAACCTTATCCTTGTACATAGTCCTTATCATTTGTACATAGTCCTTATCATTGTATATAGTCCGACCGTGTACATAGTCCACTTCCCTAAACATAGTCCGCCATCCTGACTACGCCTACCTATCCCTTTGTATCACTTATCTTTCCTATCCATCACTTGTATATACCATTCCTAATAAGTGTTAGTCTTTCCCATAACTTGGAACAATTGACATCGAGTGCATTTCATACCCCTCATTTTATCCTATTCATAATCAATTGGTCTGCATACTTTCGACTTGGGGACCAAATACTTGATCGTGTCATATTGGCCGGATTCTTCCATTGGGCTGTGTTGAAGGCGACAAAACCATAGAAAAATCCACAAACATCAAAAATGACCTAAGAAAACACAAAACAACGAAGAAACTTTCAAAAGACAAAAAACCAGAAATATTTCAAAAAATCCAAAATAGGTCCGGTCGGTCGCACTTTGTCGGTCTTTCCAGCCGTTGTCGAACTACTACGAGACCTAGCGTGTAGGCAAGGCTATCATCGATGAGCCAGAGGCCCTTGCCGGTTAGTCCATTGAGGTTCGTCACATTCACTTTCCCTACGTCTTCAACACAGCGTCGGTCTTGTCACGACCAAAGTCAAGTCAAAACTTCTGAGTCTCTGCGGCATGTATAATAATACATAGAGGCCATCCCGGTCCATTCATTTGAGTTGCAGGTGGAGTCCTTTAGGGTTTGTAAATCAGAAACCACCGATCGATTGTCAACACATCCATATCAAGTCATGCATCAATGCGGTGAACAAGTCCCAGCAATGTCTGAGTCAAATCAAACAACTTGCTGAAACCGAAACCTGCATCAAAACAAATCCAACTAATGTACGCTTCTGGGATGTGTCCTTCACGGAAGCGGACATCATCATAACAATCAATCGTATCTTGTTCCGGGGATGAGTCCTTCACGAATCACCGATATCGAGCAAAACAATCTATGTCTTATCACCGGGGATGAGTCCTTCACGCATGTCATTGATGTCGAACAATCAGAAACATAGCCTTACATAGATTATCACATCAGCGACATGACTCAGCGTCTTATCATTTGTGTCTTTTTTCTAAAACCAGGCTTTGTCATGCCTTATATAGATAGTCATAACATCGAAACCAGACTCACAGTCTTATTCGGTATGTGTATTTCCTGACATCAGGCTCTATCAATCAATCCTTCTATCAATCAACACAAATCAAACAAACAAGATCAAGTTTTGGAAAATATTTTACTAGCTTTTTGACTTTGTGACTTATTTATCTTATCTTTTCATTTGACTTTATGATGGGAATTATGTTACTAGCTTTCTCAAGGATGTCCCATGAAGGATTTAGAAGCGTGATGTATCCTTGTAGATGTCTAGAATTTGGACCTTAATTTATCCAAATTCATCCCCTTTAGGTCTTGTTTTTAGTTAATTAAAATATGCTACTATTATTTAATTAGTAAAAAGCTTGAATATACCAAACTCCTAAGGTATTTAATCAATAATACCTTGCCATATCTTTAATCCTCGTCCCATCGATTAGATTAAATAAATATTCTGTTGTTAATTCCTCCTCATCAATCACATCTCCATCATTTTATCTTATCCTATATCCTTCTTCTAATCTCTATCATTACCTAATCACCAATTGTCCACATCCAGCAGTTGCTCCTAATCTCACCCGCCACCTAACCATCCACTAATCCTTCACTAACTAGCCTAATCAACCTCTCAAGGAATTTTTAATTCCTTTTATCCTTCCAAGGAATATTAAATTCCTTTTTCTCTTCCCCATGTGATATTTGACTTGTCACATCAAGTCACATGTGAGATCTAACCCTCTTCTAATCCTCATTAATTAATCTAATCAAGTACTTGCACAATCCTAATCACATTTTTTTAGTCAACTCTCCCCATCCCCCAAGGAATTTTTAATTCCCTTTTATTTATCCTAGGCTCCTCTCTTCCCCATATGAATTTTTAATTCACCTTTTAATCCCCCAATGCAACCTTTGGAATTTAAAATTCTTTCCCATCTCCCCATAAGGATATTTGAGGAATTTTTAATTCCCCACTTGTCCTCTCACCCACATGGGGACAAGGACCTCCTTTATGAGGAGATCTTGTCCAATCCCAAGGTACTTTGTACCCCTCTCCATGTCATGTCCTTCTCCTTCCACCTCATGTCCACTTCACCTTTTAAGGCTATCTCACATGCCACATGTCAAGATGTGAGGGCTTGTGAGTTCTCAACTCACCTTAGCCCTACATCTTGATATTTGGTGGATCAATCTCAACCGTCCATTTCCCCTAGGATTTCTCAAAAATCCTATAAATACCCCCTCTTTTCTCTCATTTTGGAAAGATCATTTGTGCTAGCCAAACTCTTGCAGTTTTGTTTCTCAACCTCTGCCCAGCCATTTTCCTTTTCATCCCACTTGTCCATGTACATCCCCATCTGGCAAATGCTTTTGTCATCCAAGGAGCATACACGTCAAAGATCGAAAGGCCAACCAAAGGATCGACTCAACGCAAGGTATAAAGTTCCATTTTGTGGCTTTGTCTTGTTTTGTTTCTAACTTAGGCTAATCTTGAGGTGTAGGTTGTTTTAAGTTGTTTATTTGCACTCTTTTAACTTGTTGCTTGCTTTCTAACGCTCTATTTCGACCTATCACATTTCTGGCACGCCCGGTGGGACCCACAAATGGGTCTATTTTCTTCACGTTTGATATTTTTTGCATTTTTCAAGGTCCGGATGCAGAAAGTGGCCCGGTTAGTCTGGCAGTGGCGGATCTGTCCTGTAGTGGCGGATTGGGCCTAACAGAGTGGCAGATTTTTCCGGCAGTGGCGGATCTATCCTGCAGTGGCGGACCTGTCCTGACAGGGTGGCGGATTTGTCCTCCGGTGGCGGATCTGTCCTGCAGTGGCAGACTGGGCCTAATAGAGTGGCGGATTTGTCCTTGCAGAGTGGCGGCCCTGTCCTCCAGAAGGTAAAAAGTTCAAGTTTTTCCGATTGTCTTTTGGTAAAATAGGAACATAGTTTAATTAAAGGGTGTCAATAAACCTTGTTTGGCGTGTTTGGGAAGGCTATTTGATGTATCCAATCCCCTTGCGCCATTTGGTGATCTTGGGTGAAGAGAAATCGTAGCTTTCCAAGTCCTTTTAGGTAAGCCCTTTTCATTTCCTAATGGGACTGCTTGGGGATTTCATCACCCGAGGAACTGATTTAACCATACATTACCCGGCCGGGTATATAAGGAGAAGCACTCAATCCAACCCGTTAGCCAATTGGCGAAGCGTCGGGATGACATGGGCGTTGGTGGGAGCCTGCGAGTATCTTTCGCTGGGTTCAGGCTCAGCTTTGTAGCGGGTTGAGGTGTTCGCGGTTTAGACCTCATGTAAGTGTATATTGAGGACTCATAAACCATGTGCATCCCTGGGTAAAGAAGACTTTGTTGACCATACACATTTCTACCTAATATTAGGGTTACTGTCTTTGCTTGAATTATGCTTTCTTGTTACAAAAACCGGTGATTGTCAGTTTGGCCAAGTCTTTTTATGATTGCTACAATTTTGGTCCTTTGCCTTTGCCATCCATCAAAAAACCAAGCTTAAGCTTATCCTTTGGCAGACTTAACCTTATCCTTTAGCAAACCTGTCCTCGTGCTGTGGCGGACCTGTCCTTGCGCTGTGGCGGATCTGTCCTAGTGCAGTGGCGGATTTGTCCTAGTTCAGTGGTGGATCTGTCCTAGTGCAGTGGCGGATTTGTCCTAGTTCAGTGGTGGATCTGTCCTAGTGCAGTGGCGGATTTGTCCTAGTTCAGTGGTGGATTTGTCCTAGTGCAGTGGCAGATTTGTCCTAGTGCAGTGGCAGATTTATCCCAGTGCAGTGGTGGATTTGTCCTAGTGCAATGGCAGATTTGTCCTAGTGCAGTGGCGGATCTGTCCCGGTTCAGTGGCAGATCTGTCCAAACACAGTGGCAGACCTGTCCTTTTGCAGTGGCGGACCTGTCCCTTTGACCATCCTATACCATCATTTGGCATTCATTGTCCCTCTGTTTTGAACATTGAAACGATCATTTAGCATCCAAAACAAACATCTGAACGTCCGTTCCGAGCCCCCATCCCTTCGTTCTAAGGGTCATTTGTCCTGAATAGTCTTTTGCTTGTTTCGAGAGCCATTCATCTATCTTGAGACACTCCCCATCCATCCTAAACACGCTTTCATCTCTGATTTCCGTTATTCCATATAAACCCCGTTGGAGTCGTCATCCAAGTTGACCTAGGTATTCATCCCTAATCGTAATCATCATAGCTGGCTTAGGATCGCTATCCGTCTTAGGTCAGTTATCCTTTTCGACCCAATCAATTTGCTTCTATCTCAAGTTGGATTCGGTGTCATTATCATACATCCACCTTTTAGTCAATACCTAGTGTTACCAAGGATCCTTCTTAAACTCGGTTGTGGATCTCGGTCGTCATCGTATCTATCATCACATCAATCCTAATCATCGTATCGATCTAATCCCCACATCATCAAACCTATTCGGATCAAAACCCAGAATCTAGGTTAATCCAACATCTACCGATCAATCCAATCCAATTCCATCAAGCCAATCCACGTCGACCTAATCAATCGTCGTCAACTAATCTTTCATCAAAATCAAATCAATCTCTCATCATCAAGGTGTTTCTAATATCTTGATCTACTTCATCATCTTGCATGCCCGTTCAGACTCGATCACAAGCAAAGAAAATGGCCGACCAACAAGCCCTGAATGCCCAATTGAACAACCCACAAGATCCCACCAACACAGTCAACATCACGTCAGACCCAAACTATGGTGCTAATATCCCTCACGACCCCCACAACGGTACCTCATCACAATCCAATGTGGATGGTCAAAACACATCACCACCTGGGGAAGAAAACATGGCCGATCAACCTGAGCTCACATTCGAGGAGCACTTTAGCAACCCAGTTAATGCACAAATGACAGAGCGCCTTCTCGAAAGACATGGTGATCGAATCTTGGCTCACTTGATTGACAAAGGTGTCAAGTTGCCGTCAAGTGTCGACCTGTCCAAGTATGGCACCTCCACATCTAATGTACCCCAAGTTGCACATGACATCCCCAGTAGCTGGAATCAACCTGAGTTCGGCAACGCTGTCCTATATCCCGTTGGTAATCCCACACATCCCACCATCTCAGTCACGGGAGCCCCCCAAACTGTTGATCCCAATGATCCTTTTGCCTATGGCATGCCACAAAACATCCCGCAACCGCAACCATTAATGCTACCAGCACCACCCCCCTCGAACCCACTTCCTGCCAACACTGGGGGCAACCCTTTCACTGCCTTACCCCCACCTCTGGGGGCTACAAATCCTCCACCATCGTCATTCCTATCTCAACAGCCGTCCCAATCCAACATCCCTCCTCCATCGTTATTCAACCCACCACCATCATCCCAATCCAACATCCCTCCTCCATCGTCATTCAATCCTCCACCATCGTCCCAATCCAATATTCCTCCACCATCGTCGTTCATACCTCAACAGCCTCCACAACCACCCCAATCTAACATCCCTCCACCATCATCATTCATATCCCAACAACCTCCCCAATCCTACGCTCCCACTAGTGCTCAACAACCTCCCTCACACAACATCTCAATCACACCGCCACCTCAACAACAATCATTGGTCAATCCCCTATTTCCAACACAACCATCACAACATCAACCGCAAGGAAATCAACCTCGGCCTTCAGCCCCAACCATATCTTCGTTCCTTGCATCCATTTTACGCCCACAAGCGCAACCACAACATAGCGTCCCATCTCGCCCATCACAGCCGCCACCTATGCATCAACAACAATATCAACAACCACCTCATCACTACAACTATTACAACCAGCAACAATATCAACAACAACCCTCCTATGGGGCATTACAACAGTCATATCAACACCCCCAATATCCACAAGCTAATCAGCAACACTTTCTCCATACTTCCCAACAATACGCCACCCACAACTACCCAACCAATCAATATCCCACCTCACAACAACAACCTTTTTATCAACAAGGTCCCTTGGCATATCAGCAAGAGGTACCACCTCCTCATCCATACGCCCTTCTCCAAACATCCTCTCAGAATCCACAATCGTCTTACCATCAATACCCGTCCAACACTCCAGCCAATGCGGACATCCTGGAAATCAAAGCCGCACTAAAGGATCTCCAAGCAGGGACTAGTAAGCAATCGTTCAAGTTCGAAGATATATGTCCCTATCCGTATGATCCCTCCATCTCATTGATTCCCTTCCCCAAGCATTTTGAGATGCCAAAATTTGACAAATATAAGGGGAACAAAGATCCTAAGGCCCACCTACGAGAGTTTTACTCCCAGTGTCAAGAAGTGATCCACAATGACAACTATCTCTTGCGTCTGTTCCCCCGAAGTCTGGGGAGTGACGCACTAGGGTGGTTCATGACCCTCGACAAGGGGTCTATAAAATCTTTTGCGGACTTGTCAGAAAGGTTTGTCTCCTACTTCTCCTTCAACTTGGAGAAAGATACTGATACCCTAGATCTTCTCAAGGAGAAACAACGTGAAGGGGAAACTTTTACTAGCTACCTCCAGAGGTGGCGTGCCCTGGCAAGCCGAATGAAAACTCCTTTGAAAGAAAAGGACATGGTCACCCTCTTCGTGGAGAATTCCCATCCTGACATGGCTCACAACTTCCGATTACACTGTGTCACCACTTTTGCGGAGGTGGTGGAGAAAGGACCCATCCTTGAGCGTGCCCTTGTTGCCAAGGGGCACATCAAAATATATAACCAAGATAGGGAAAGGACATTTAACGACAAGCCACGTTTTTGGAACAAGAACAAGAATGCAGTCAATGATGGTGTCACTGATACTAAACATGTCCAAGTGGCCAATGCATCCCAGAAACAACAGCAATCTGTACCTAATGCCATATCCGTACCGCAAGGGACACCCCGTCCTCCCCAACAGTCCAATCAAAATAACCAAGGGAACCCTAAACGCCAATATGCTCAACTAGGAGAACCCTTGAGTGTCGTCTTCAATAAACTGTTGCAGATCAGCTATCCAATCACGTACCCTATCACCAAGCCACTCGATGAATCCAAACCTAAGCCCGCATGGTTTAGGGAAAATGAATATTGTGAGTTCCACAAAATTAAAGGGCACTCTTTGAATAAGTGTCAGGGTCTGAAAAACTACGTCCAGGATCTCATCGATCGAGGTGACATCAAGGTTGATCCTAACCAAGCTCCATCGTCTAATGCTCAGTTGCAAATTTATCAAAATGCCTTCCCAAACCATAACCAAGGCCCGAGCACTTCCAACAGTAATCCTCAAAACAACAGCACAAATAACGTGAGTTACAAGAATGTATCTCTCAATTACGAGGGTATTATTCATTACATTGAGCAGGTAGAACCTCGTATATCCATGATACATGTCAAAGCTAAAGACTCAATGTGCTGTTACCACACGATGAGCCCGCATCACCGTTCCTGCAGCCTCTGCACCTGCCCAACCGACTCTTGTAACTTCCTAGTACAATATCCTTGATCACTTGGGAAAGACCCCTGCACATATCTCCATCTTGGATTTACTCAAGTCTTCCCTCGTGTATCAAGAAATCCTTAATAGAGCCCTACAGGAAACCCATGTGCCTAATAATATGGATCCTACACAGTTTCAAGCCTTGGTAGGACACCTAGCTTCATCTCACCAACTACACTTCAGCCACGATGATATGCCCAACATTGATGCCAATCACAATCGCCCCTTACATATTGAAGTCGTAGTCGCTCAGCATAAAATAAAAAGGGTCTTGGTAGATAATGGCTCTGCCCTCAACTTGTGTACTTTAAAATTCATAAAGTAGGTGGGGTATACCCAAGCAGACCTAAGTAACCAGATTATTACAATCAAGGCTTATGACAATGCAGAAAGAAATTCAGAAGGGATCATCAATCTTCCTGTCCAAGTGGGACTGGTAGTTCAGTACATCACCCGCCATGTCCTTGATCTGGACTTACCATATAATCTCCTCCTCGGCCATCCATGGCTCCATGCTATGCAAGTCGTGCCTTCCACCTACCATCAGTGCCTCAAATTCCCAGTCAACGGACAAGAGGTCACCATCTATGCCGATCCCCAACCGTTCGAATATTGCCGCGCCCTAGAGACATCATTTCCCCATTTGCATTATTGTCCTGGGGTTGAAATGGGGGCATCTCAGTCATCACCTGTTAATCCACCATCCACCGTCATAACCGCTCCATCCTCCACCGATCCTACCGTCACAAAAGTCCAGATCATTGACAAAGGGTGTGGCGAGTATGAACTTCATATTGCTCTTAATGTAGCGACCATGCCACCATCGCCACACGAGTATGGTCAACCTTCTCAGGCTACCCCAAAAGAGGACAAGACTGTCACCTTCCATGGCAAAAACATCCCTACTACCACTTTTGTATCCCCAAGTATCAAGATAGATGCGCCCGAAGAAGACATAAGCCAATGGGTTTACCGAGAAGAGCCTCAGCCGGAAACTCCTCTCAAAGAATACTTCCAAGAAAAGTACCCCTGGCCGACAAAGTTTGTGGAAAAGCATAACTATCAAGGCAGAGGCCTAGGAAAACAAGAACAAGGGCGGTTACAAACCATTGATACATCTCTGCTACCAAAAAATGTGGGCATTGGGTATGACAGAAAGAAAAAAGGTCTCGAAACATCGTCTAATGCTTCCAATAGTGTAGCTGTGGACAATGGCTCATTAGAAGACATACCCGAGGAAGAATCCATCATACGTGCATACGATGACGTCGATCACCCCGACCTATCCTCCATGTTCGAATGCCTATCCGTCTGCACTATTAGCCTATCCCTTCGCCATCCTGAGCTCATTGATTGGGACCTACGAACTAGCACACCTATCAGTATGTCTACGGATACCTATGTTAACCTCATGGGATTAGGGGAGGATGAACACTCCAGTCGCAAAAGTAAGAATAAGAAAAATAACAAACGGTCATCTAGTGAAAACCTCCATGAGGCACTTCGTGACCTTGAAAAAGTAAAAATAAAGGACGCATCTGATAGCGAAAACCTCGAAGAGGCGCTGGAAGATGGAGATGTTCATCTTCCCCTTATGGGAACTCAGCTATCTACCCGATCATCTATTTTGATTGAAGAGACGCAAGAGATTAATTTGGGAACTGCTAAAAATCCTAGGATCACCTATGTAGCCAAGTCACTCTCCGAACAAGAGTTTCCGATCTTTGCACACCTACTCCAGGAGGGAGTTGTTAACTTTGCTTGGTCATACTCGGACATGCCCGGCTTAGATCCCGCCTTGTTGGTTCATCACCTGGACATCCGCCCAGATGCTAAACCTGTCAAGCAAAAACTCTGCAAGATGCATCCACAAGTCACGTTGTTAGTCAAGAAGGAATTAGAGAAGTTACTGGAGGCAGGATTTATCAGACCAATTGACTACTCCGAATGGATCTCCAACATAGTGCCAGTAGCTAAACCAAATGGTGACATTCAGATATGTACGTATTCTCGTGGATCTCAAACAAAGCTTGCCCTAAAGATGACTTCCCTACCCACATTGATATGTTATCGACCTAACAAAGAGGACATGATGTTGTCCCTTATGGATGGTTTCTCCGTACAACCGTATTCAATTGCACTCCTAAGACCAACACAAACCGCTTTCACTAATTTCTTTGGGGCACTTTTCACATAATGTTATGCCGCCTCAAAATGCGGGGCTTTAATTTATCGTGAGGGGCAATGACGGCCATCTTCCATGACCTCTACATATCATCATGGAAGACTATGTCGGGATGACTCATTAGGGAAATCCGCAATACTCTAGTAGAACATCCTGCCATCCTGAAGAAGATATTCGAGCGGTTAGAGCATTATAAGTTGCGGCTGAATCCAAAAAAATGTGTCTTTGGGGTCACTTCTGGAAAGTTGCTGGGTTTCATAGTTTCTCGCAGGGGCATTGAAGTTGATCCCGCTAAGGTAAAGGCTATCCTAGACATGCCCCCTCCACGCAATCTCAAACAATTAAGAAGCCTTCAGGGAAAAATGCAGTCCATCCGTCGCTTCATTGCCTAGCTGGCAGACAAATTTCAACCATTCACTCATCTTCTAAAAAAGGATTCCACCTTCCGATGGAACCCGCAGTGTCAGATGGGATTCGATAAGATTAAGGAATATTTGGCCCATCCACCAATATTGATGCCACCTATTCCCGACAAGCCCCTCTTGCTCTACATCTCCGCCACTTCAGTTGCACTAGGGGCATTGTTGGCTCAACATGATGAGTCACAGCAAAGGGCGCTTCTACTACATCACTTGATGACCTGGTTGGCTACGAGCTAAACTACTCTCCCATGGAAGCTGCATAGCTCGCGACTAGTCTTCAAGAGATAATGTATTCGCATTATGCTCAAATACCACCAAGCACTCAAGATCGAATCTGCATTGAAGTACTCAAGTATTCAGAACCACTGGACCGCCGCGATGGTTGGCGGGTCATGCTCCTCAGTGAATTCGACATAGAATACGTGGATCGCAAGGCTATCAAAGGGTAGATAATTGCAGATCAGTTGGCAGAAGCTCCTCTAGTTGACACTCACCCATTGATCACAGAATTCCCTGATGAGGAAGTCTTTTCAGTTGAGGAAACCCCCATGTGGACACTATATTTTGACGGATCATATACACATCAAAGATCGAAGGGCCAACCAAAGGATCGACTCAACGCAAGGTATAAAGTTCCATTTTGTGGCTTTGTCTTGTTTTGTTTCCAACTTAGGCTAATCTTGAAGTGTAGGTTGTTTTAGTTGTTTATTTGCACTCTTTTAGTTGTTGCTTGATTTCTAACACCTCTATTCGACCTATCACAATCACAATTCTATTTTCTTTGACTGATGTCTACCGACTGTCTTTTAAATTTGATTTTGAGTCATGTTATTAGTTTCCTCAAGGATGTCCCATGAAGGATTTAGAGGAGCGATGACGTCTCATGACCTATCTTTTCTTTTGTTTGCTATCTGTGGTTTGTCTTGACAAAAAGACTAGGGCAACTTGTGCCCTTAGTATGAGTTAATGACACTCCTTGTTTGCGACTGTCTATTGTTCGCAAGCGGATGACCTTGCACACCTTGATCTATGTTATATCATGGTGTTTTTCTCCATTTGTATTAGTCCCGCCCAATGATGATAAAGTGCAATACCTTTTGTGATACAACGAAACATCAAAGATTGCTAATACTAACATCATGGTCTTTTATTATTCATCTTTCTTTTTGCACTAACATTTCTTCTTTTCTACATCTTCACCACCATTATCTATTTTCCTCTATCCTTTTCTTTCTTTCATCTTCTAGTTCTCTCATCAATTTTGAGAGCACACTCATGTTCTTTGAACCCGCCTGTCCTCCCGAGGGGGCATACCTTCACCTGTTTTACACTGGGGCATTACTGGGGCATATTTCTTATCGATTTTCTTCGACACAACACTGAAATGACATTGTATCAAAGAGGGGCAAATGTAGACACCGAAATTTGGTCTAAGCCTGCGACTTCAATATTCTTCATAATTCATATTCTTCTATTGATTAAATAATCTTAATTATTTAATTAATTCATCTTCTGTTAATTCTTCTATTAATTAAATAATCTTAATTATTTAATTAATTCACACTTTTCTTTATTCTATCTGATTAATTAAATAAACGCTTTTTATTTAATTATGTTGCTAATTAACTTTATCCTTGTTGTCAAATTAAATAAATTCTTATTTTAATTTACTCTTTATCATATTTCAACTATAATTAAATAAATTCTTTATTTATTTAATTATTCATTTAAATCCCTTCATCACTTAATTAAATAAATCTTATTTATTTAATTATTCTTCAAATATCAAATCTTGAATTAAATGAAATATTTAATTCATGAATTCTATTTTAACGCATTCCTCTATATTTAGATAATTGTGTGAGTTATCTAAGTATTCACTTTTACTCGACTCAAAGATCTATTTCAAATCACTTAGTTAACTCTTGCTTTAATGTCTGAGTGGTGTTCTCGAGTAATCTCTTTGTCAAATCATTCAATCGTCCAATGCTAACTTAATTGGGTGTACATGCATATTAATTAAATATTCTTATTTAATTAATTAAACCTTGTGCATGCATTCGTACAAGAGTTGCTTTAATCCATATTTATCTTTGTCATGCAAAGATAATTCTTTTGTTTTTGAATACCAAACTTGAAGATTAAATCATTTATTTAATTTTTAATTCTATTTCTAATTTGTATCACTCATTTCATTACTAACTGTTATTAGAATGCATGTCTAATCTGTCAATCTCAACCATTCGTTGATCTTTCAATCCTGGCCTATTGTTTGAATAATCAAATTTCTATAAATTGATCCGGTCTTCATCATTCCAATCTCTCTCGAAAACTCACGAAATCTTATGACTTTTGAGAGCACTTATCTTGAATCTTCGATGTTTTGCTAAATCACTATCATAGGCTATACTTGCATGAACTTACGAAAAATCTGAGGGAAATTATACTATTACAATAGCAAAATGGAGAAGGGCAATCGAGATGAATCATGGAAATACGTAGCAATTTGGTGAGATTGTTCAAGTTTTATTTACGTTTTTTACTTTCCTTTGTTCTTTGTTGCTTATCATTTAGATTCGCATTGCATGTTTGATCTGTTTCTTTCTGCATTTTCTAGATGTTACAGTTGTTACATAAATCAACTTGTCAATAAGTTTCCAATATTTAGTTGCATCAATCAATGCTACAAAATCATTGGATGTGAGTTTTAAATTTTGCTCCATAGGGGTACTAAGTTGTTTGCAGTCAATCATGCCAGATTTTCTTACAAGTTCACCAATATATTTTTTTGGGTGAGGAAGATATACTTGGGTTTTCAATTACCTCAGTACCTAAATAGTAATGAAGATGTCCCAAGTCAAACATTTTAAACCCTTACTACAATTTCTCTTTTACTATTTTAATATAGTATTCATTGTTATTGATTAAAAATATATCTACATGAGCAACTAGATATATAGCTATGCTATCAACATTTTTGACAAAAAGAGTTGCATCATTAAATTTAAAGTGCTTGAAATTCAACTTCAAGAGGTTCTCATTGAGTTTTTCATACTAGGCTTGTTTGGCTTGCTTTAAACAATACAATAATTTTATTAGCTTGCATACCTAACTTGTTCTTGCTCAATTACTACATATCCTTCTTGTTGAGTCATATATATTTTTCTTTGAGATCACCTTTCAAAAATATATCTTTGACATTCATTTGGTGAACTTTTCATCTATTGTGTGCTAAGAGAGCCAACAAAGGATGAATTGTAGTCCACTTTTCTATAGGTGCAAAAGTTTCATCATAATATATACCTTCTTTTTTAGTATAACCTTTTGCAACAAGTAAGGATTTATGTTTTTCAAGTGAACCATTCACTTTATACTACTTTCAAAAAATCCACTTGTAACCAATAGGTTTACAACCTAGTGGAGGATCAACCAACTCTCAAGTGTCATTTCTTAAAACAAGATCATACTCATTTTGAATAGCTTACCTCCACACTACAATATTCTTAGGTATCATTTATCTTTGAGCATTTATCATTATCATCACTATCATACTATCATTGTTACTTTGAAGAGCGACCCACAATGGAGCAAATCAAGATCTTTGCTATGATGATGACTTTGTTTGTTATTTAATTTTGAGCATAGATCTTGAGCTTCATTGAGAGATTGTTGAAGCATGTGAATTTGGTACTTTCATTGTATTGTTAAGTTATTTTATAATTCACATTTTCATCATCCACACCTCAAAAACTATGGAATTAAATTCTCCACAGCATTGTTTGTTTGAAGAGTACTAGTTTGAGGTTGTGCTTAATTTTCAATCATAATTAGAAACTACTTAAAAGTTACCAAAGCTTCATATTCTTGTTGTAAGAAATAAATTGAAAATTCATACAACTATAATCATCAATGAATAACATAAAATACTTACATCCCCCAATATAAGTTACTAGTAAAGTCCCACATAAATCAAACATAAAGAGTTTATATTTTATGTGTGCTCACCAAGTGGGGCATGGGAAAGAATCTTTATGTTCTTTTGTAAGAATACAAGCTTCACATTTTTCAACTATCTTAGACAAAGTGGGAAAACCTACAAAACCATTCTTTTGCATGATGAATTCTACCATAATTAATATGCCTAAATCTTGCATGCTATAAAATACTAGGAGATAAAGTACCTTCTTAAGAAAGGAATTTGCACCATCAAAGATGTGACATAAAATAACCCACATGAAAAAACTATTATTCTCCACATGTTGGGGCTTCAAGATCATTATAGCTGGTGAAAATTTTAGAGATGGAATGTTGATATCATGTTTAGAATTTATATCTTATACCTCTTTTATAGAGTTCTCAATCCCTTTTCCTCAAGTATTAGAAACCTTATGAAATTGTGGAGTTTTTATTCTTCCCCATGCACTTGACATGAACATGTAATTTGACATTTGTTATTATTCCTAAATGATAGGAACATGTGGGGGCATCCAAGAAGAGCTCCTACAAGATAGGAGCACATGGGGTGCCCACATGGAAGGTGGAACCCACCTTGCTTAAGTTAATTGTTTCAAGGATTGATAACACTTCAGTAATGCATGTTTTATATCCTACAAGTTAGGGATTGATATTTACATGAGTAGAGTTTAGTCTA
>VDFB02136656.1:0-111293 GCA_007258455.2 Sequoia sempervirens
GATGTTTCAAATTTGTAGTCACAACTCAATGGCACGATGGGATCAACATTCCAATCACTTACGATCGTTTCAGCTTTTCCACCAGGAAACTCAACAAACTAGATGCCCTTTCTTACCAGTGACTGCTCTTTCCAGGTGGTCATTTCTTCCTTCTCCCATCCGTCTACCAACTTCTTTCCACACAGGTTTCATCTGGCCTTTTGATCAAAACTGCCTCCACTAGAATGAGCGTCCACACTTATTACCTAACAAACAAAACATTAGCAAACAAAACATAAATAAATCACAATAAAAATGAAAGGGGAAATGCCCCTGCATAATGCTCCCCCATGAATTAGAATTCATGAGCTCCTGCTCATAAGGTCGTCCACAAAATAACCTAGGTTGGAGATAGCAGATGCGGATAACCAAGAAACATCCTCTACTGGGCAGTCTTTCCATTTCACCAAATATTGGAAATAATCCCTACTTCGGATCTTCCGTATCAATTGTGTCTAGGATGCCTTTGATTTCCAGTGGAGTTGGTGTGGTACAATGCTATTCCTCCACAGTCAAAGCTCCTTCTTCATTGTGTTGGCATCTATAGGAGCTTGATAAGGAAATACATCTACAACATTAAAAATGGGTGAAATGCCCAGTCCAGAGGGAAGGTTGAGTTCATAAGCATTGGTTGAGAATTTCCTAAGGATCCTACAAGGCCCAATAATTTTCATTTTCAATTTGTTATAAGTACTAGTAAGAAATATTTCCCTCCACAAATGATCCATTACAAGATCCCCTTCCTGAAAGTGCACCTCTCTATGCTTTTGATCAACATATCGTTTGTATTTTTGATTGCTTCCTTCAATGTGTCTTTTAACCTCCTCATGAAGGTCATGGATGGTCTTAGCAAAGTCTTCACCATTTTCACTTAGTTTATCCATATCACCCAAATTTTGAAGTTCAAAAACACCTCTAGGATGCATGCCATATACAATGTAAAATGGGATGAAACCTATACTTCGATTTGGAGAATTTTTATATGAAAACTCTACTTGTGCCAATGCCAAATCCCAATTGTTGGGTGTGTCTCCAACAAGGTATTGTAGCATATCACCAAGACTCTGATTGAAAACCTCAGTTTGGTCATTCGTTTGGGGGTGATAGGCTAAACTAAAATTGAGGTGTGTGCCCAAATTTTTCCAAAGAGTTCGCAAAAAATGCCCCACAAACTTGGTGTCACAATTGGATATGATACTTCTTGGGATACCATGCAATCGTACCACTTCCTTGAAAAACAAGTTATCAATATTGGTAGCATCACTAGTTCTCTTACATGGAATAAAATGAACCATTTTAGAGAATCTATCTACATCTACAAATTTGTGTATGAGGAAAACCTAAAACAAAATCCATACTAATAGAGTCCCATGGTCTAGAAGGAACTGGTAATGGCTAATACAAACCAACATTCTGATCTTTAATTTTGCCAATTGACAAACTCTGCACCTCTCCACATACTTCTTAACATTTGCCTGCATCTTTGGCCAATAGTAATGGGTGCTCAACTACAAATATGTTTTGTCTTGACCAAAGTTTCCTGCTAGGTTGCCACAATGTTTCTCCTTCAATAAATTGTCCCTCATTGATCCTCTAGGGATGCACAATTTGTTCCCTTTGAACAACAAGCCTTCTTGTAGCATAAAGTCCATCCATGGCTCTCTATCTCTCCTGATAGGACTGTTGCAAGCTTCAAATGCTTCCTTGAAATCTGAATCATCAACATACAACTCCTTCAAACTATCAAAGCCCACACTATTAGCTTGAATTTCATGAAACAATAAGATTCTCTTACTTAGTGCATCAACAACCTTATTTGTTTGTCCACTCTTATGTTTCAACACAAAGTTAAAATGTTGTAGATACTCTACCCATTTAGCATGCCTTTGGTTCAACTTATGTTGGCTATTTATAAATTGCAATGCATGATTATTTGTATAGATAATGAACTCCTTAGGAAGAAAATAATGCCTCCACTTCTTCAATGACTGAACCAATGCATGAAACTCAAGATCATAGGTTGAATATTTATTCTTAGAATCATTTAAATTTTCACTAAAATAAGCCACATGTTTCCCTTCTTGACTAAGAACAACCCCTATTGCCAATCCACTAGCATCACATTCAACTTGGATACTTTATTGAAATCAAGTAAAGTAAGAATAGGTTGAACTCACTCACCTTTTGTTTGATAAATTGGAAACTTCTTTTAGCCTCTTGTGTCCATCCAAACTACTTTTTATTCCCCTTAATTGTCTCAAGAATTGGAGCAACTACATGATTGAAATTCTTAATAAACTTCTTGTAAAAACTAGCAAGGCCATGAAAACTTCTTACCTCCGTTGCATTCTTAGGTGTTGGCTAATCAATGATGGCTTGAACCTTCTCCTTATCCATCTTCAATCCATTCTTAGAAACCACAAATCCCAAATACACCAATTCAATCTGCATAAACACACACTTCTTAAGGTTAATCTACAACTTCTCCTCATGTAACCTTGTCATAACCATTCCCAAATTCTCCAAGTGCTCCTCTTTTGACTTGCTAAACACCAAAATGTTGAATCAAGATATATAATAACAAACTTCCCAGGAAATGGTTTCAAGACCTCATTCATAAGCCTCATAAAAGTACTAGGGGCATTAGAAAGCCCAAAAGGCATAACCAACCATTCATAAATCCCATCATTAGTTTTAAATGTTGTTTTCCATTCATCCCTAGGTATAATTCTAATCTGAGGGTAACCACTTTTCATATCTATCTTAGAAAAATACATTGAGCCACTTAAACAATTCATTTTAAATCTTCAATTCTAGGAATAATAAATCTATATCTAATAGTTATCTTATTGATGGCTCTAGAATTAGTGCACATCCTCCATTCACCTCCTTTTTTTGGAACTAGAACTATAAGCACAATAAAAGGTCTAAGACTCTCTCTTATCAAACTTTTCTTAAGTAATTCATCAACTTGCTTTTGAATCTCCTCATTCTCTTTAGGATTCAAACTATAGGCAACTTTGTTTGGAAGGCTAGCCCCTAGAATCAAATCCATATGATGATTAATGCACCTCATGGGTGACAACTCATGAAGCATATCCAATGCTACAATATTCGTATGTTCATTCAAAGTATCTTGCACTTCATTAGGAAAATCATCTAATCTTGTAGATGTAAACACAATAGAAAATTTAGAAACCAAAGCAACTGGTACTTCTTCCTTCTTCATCTCATGTAAAAAATATTTTCCACTTACCAGCATTACCTTGTTGTTGCTTCCACTATTGTTGTCCCCTTCTAGTTCCTACATAGGCAAGAGGGTATGCTTGATCCCATTCTTCTCAATAGTGTAGGTATTATCTCTCCCATTATGCACCACTTTCCTATCAAACTGCCAAGGTCTACTAAGCAACGCATGACACACATCCATGGGCATGATATCAAAAAAAATATTATCCTCATAACTACCAATTTGGAATTCAACCATAGCGCATTCATTAAATAGCAACTGATATCCTTTTTGCAACCAAGAAACTCTATACGGTGTGGGATGTTTGGTTCTTTCAAGACCCAATTTCTCTACCATTTCAGTAGACAGTATGTTATCTGTACTTCCACTATCTATAATCAACTTACAACATTTACCCTTTTCCTTACATTTTTTTTTGAACAAGGCTCTCCTTTTTACTAGTTCTTGATTCTCCTTGGGTAGCTTCAACAATAACCTTTTGGGTAGCAATGATTTTCCTGATTCAGGTTCTTCTTGGTGATGTGTCAGTGATCCAACACTCTCTAGATCCACATGTACAATCTTATTACTTCTTTCATTTCTTATATAGCCTCCTTGTAAAGATTCTGGACACTCCCAACTCTTGTGACTGACATATTGATTACATTTGAAACATTTCTTGGTAAAGCCTCTTCCTCTTCCTTGGAAACCTCCTCTTCCAATAGATCTTCCTCACCTCTTTCTTGATTTGCTGTCCTACTTTAGCTTCTAGCCCCTTCTTGTTGTCGTTGTTATTGTCCTCTTCCAAGCTGGTTTTCCTTTCCTCGATAACCTCTTGATTTCTCCCTTACTGAGTTTTCCTTCTTTGAAGCTTTTCTTCAACCTTGATGGCAAGCTGATATGCCTCTTCAAGAGTCCTTGGTGATACTAGACTCAACTCATCTTACAAACTATACTTCAAACCATTCAAGTATCTTGCTACCTTCTCAAGATCTTCCTCACTATAGCCTGATCGAATCACCAACTTGTAAAACTCCTCTGTGTATTCTTTGACCAACATATCTTTTTTCTTGAGATTTTGCAATCTTTTAAAGAGATTTGTTTGATAATCTCCCGAAAGGAACTTGGCCTTCAACTTAGCAACCATTCGATCCCATGAGGTAATCTTTTCCTTATCTTCTTGCATCTCTCAGATCAGACATAGTCCCACCACATAGCAATGTGGCCCTTGAGCCTTGTGTAGTTGAACTTCACTCTTCTTTCTTTTGCAACTCCTTCATACTCAAAATACTTGTCTAATTCATTGATCCAATCAATGAGTTCTTCACTGTTTAAACTTTTGGAATATGTAGGGACTTCAATCTTTTGTTTGGCTCCCATACTCAGCACTGTCCTCAACAAATTCTCTTCAAATCCCTCATTTTCTTCCTAATTTTCTTCATCATCCCTTAACTATTCTTCCTCTTCAACATCACTAGCATCATCCACTAGTGTTCCTCTTCATTGTGCCCTCTCCATGGCATCCATTTGTGCATTCAAGTTTTGCAACAATTCAAGGACTCCATCATCATGTCCTCTTTTGCCTCTTCCTTGAGCTCCTCTACCTCTCAACGCTCTCAGTGGCATTCTACCCACTCCTCAGCAGTCCCAAATCTTTGGGCTTTGGTACCAAATTGGTGACATCCAATTACAATTGAGATCAATACAACAACAAACAACAAAAAACACTTGGTTTGATGGGGAAACAAAAGGACAGTCAACCAAATTGTGCCATCACAACTAGTCCACCACGATGGAAATCAAATATTATTCATCAACAAAATAAACTACAAAATTCAATCACCATATCAAGAAAGTATTGAGCAATTCAAAAGGATGCATTTCTCATTGATTTCATTATTTTCATTGTACAAAACAGACTCCACACATGCTTTCAACAAGTAATCCACACAACTAAGTTATACATTGGTAGAACAACAAAAAAAGGACATTTCAAATTTGCAATCACAACTCAATGGCATGATGGGATCAACATTATAGTCACTTATAGTCCTTTTAGCCTTTCCACTAGGAAACTCAACAAACTGGATGCCTTTTCTTACCAACGACTTCTCTTTCCAAGTGGTTTTTTTTTCCTTCTCCCAACCATCTACCAACTACCCTCCACACAAGTTTGATCTAGCCTTTTGGTCAAAACTACCTCCACTAGAATGAGCGACCACACTTATTACCTAACAAACAAAATATTAGCAAAACAAAACATAGACAAATCACAATCAAAATGAAAGGGGAAATGCCCCTGTATTAGTTTTCAGTTATGGTTATATGAAATTTATGGCTAGAAAGGAATATGTCATGCCCTAACTCTACACATAGGGAAAAAACACAACATTTTTTTTTGAAATTAAATATGTATAAACATAATTCTCTATTAACTATGCATGCACATCATAACTAACTATATGCATCAAACGATGGATGAGAAACATCATAACCGACACGTCGCCCGAGAGTGGGTGTGGGAAAAATACATTCTGGTACATAGAATCCATCACATGTGCCCTTCATTAAGGAATAAGTTGGCTCTAACTATGTTACTTGAGGTTTACTAGATAGAATGATTAATGCTCTAATCCATATTGCCAATAAACAATTTCATCACAAAACTAAGGTTTTCTAACAATGTTAAACATTTCATACACCAATTACTCACGATGTCAAAATCAAGTATAGGTTGAGGAAATAATGTTTGGATATAATTATTAACATAATAGAAGTGGTACTAACATTTATGTCAACATTGTTGTTAATAAGAATAGTAGTGTATTAACATTTATATTAAAATAAAATTTAATATAACCATTAGTTATCCAACATTGTTACCAATATTAATATAAATATTAATATAAATAATAATTATATTAATAAGTTTATTAGAGTTTAAATTTATTTTCACCCTTTCTCTTCTACTTTCGAAGAGAAATTGATACCATTCTTTTCGTAATTAATATATTTTCTTTGAGTGATCTTTTTTTTGTTAAACATGTAAACTTATGGTAGATCCTACGTGACTGTTCATAAACAAAATATTTTATGATAGAAGGAAGAGCAGACTTGTCTCCATAAATTTAGTAATGAACAATACAATATATTAAGAGTATAAAGGAAAACCTAATTCCCCATAATTTATTCTAACCCTAAAAGGTGAGGGCGTCCAAATCATAAGTGTAACTCGACACTAAGGAAATAATTTTGGCGTCAACTCTAACCCTAAGGTCTTTCCTGCAGCGATGTTACTCAGAGATAGGGAGGTGTTTAAATGTTGCAACCACAAGAGGGAAAGGTTTATCTATTTCTTTAAGTTTTTAGGTTTTATTTTTTTGAAGGAATGCAATTCAAATTGAAAGCACAATAGTTATTTTAATTCCTATGTGGCGCACTACCTCAGGAGGCGGGCCCCCATGATGGTCGCAGCCTCTGTGAAGTCGCAGTTCCCAACATGGGGCTGCACCCCTATTGGCCGCCATGGGAAGGCTCTTCTTCCTAGCATGGCACAACTTATGGGAAGTAAGAGCTTCCCTAAAAAAAATATTTTTATTTTATATCTTTTTTAAACCTTTTTTTGAATGATATATCCATCCAGATAAAGTAAAACACCTAGTTTTTAGAGGCGAATATGGAGACTAAAAATACTAGACAAAACTATAATATATCTCTTATTATTCTCAACCATAAAAAAGAAACATGATTTCAAGCATAAGAAGGGGGATGTGATTGAAGTGTTGATTAGAGAACACAACAATGATACAAAGTAGAGTCAGGATTTATTTGGAAGGAAAACAGATATGGTTGCATGGAAAGAGAAATATGGGTGAGCCCTTCATATATGGTAGTCAAGGACAATAATCATAAATCTAAGGGTAAAGTTACTGCCATTTTTTGAACAAGTGCTAGAAACAAACCTTGATGAGGTGGATTGAGTCATGCTTCTGTGTGAACTTTCCTTTCCAAGGCAATTACGAGGAAGATATAAAGAAATGGATAACAAAAAAAGATGATATGTGATTTATTTTAGTGCACGATAGAAATTTAAGGTTAACTCTTTTTCCATCACATATTTTTAAATCACACCAAAATACCCATTTACAATTATCACAGTCTCATAGATTCATGATTATTGAATTCACCTTATAACATTTATTCAAATTTCATAAAGTAACAATAATTATAATTTCATAATTTTATTTACAACTCAATTATTTTACTCATCCCAATATTGCAATTATATCACAATTACCATTTCATCTTCATACCGTCAATTATTCATCAATTCTACTCATGCATCAATATTCATCAATAACCTCAAATATAAAGTCCAATGTTTCAAATCAACATAATATGAATGTCATCATACAGTATTAGTCTACATCATAACATAATACCTATTAATGAATATGAGAATCAAATTATGTTTATCTAAAAAGAATAAAGTAGCATAATATCCAATATCAACTGGTTGGTCTCACATCCTCCCCCTCTAGGAATGAACTTCCTCCTAGAAGTCATCAAAGAGGTGAGGATATAGTTCCCTCAACTTTGGGCATCCTTGCATGTAGCTGCAACCTCATCATATATGTCCCATTGGACCCTAACCTAGTCTATCTCTCACCCTTGAAGGGCCAACATCTGATGAGCCAAAATGTGAAATGATCCAATGCTAGCTGCCCATCTAACTCCACCTGCAAGGCATCCCAATCTAGTATATGAGAATCAACATGCACATAACATCATAAAACTAAAACATGAAACACATCCTAGATGTGTGACAGGCTAGGTGGCAATGTTAAATGATAAGCTACATGACCTATCCACTCCAAGATCTCAAATGGACCTACAAATTATGGTGCAAGATTAGAGCCTTTTCTATAATGGATTAGAATCTTGTGTGGTCGGACTATCGAGAATACTTGGCTACCAACTGAGAAGCTCCAATCAATCCTCTTAGCATCAACATACTTCTTCTGATGATCTTGTGCCTCTTGTAGACACCGCCTAATCAAATTATCTCGATGGTCCATATCCTACACCAACTTTGGACCAATAGCCACTTTGTCCTTTATTCAACCCCAACTCAAACGATTCCTACAAGGTCTAGCATATAATGCTTGAAAAGGTGGCATGCCCAAATAACTATGAATGCCCATTATTATAGGAACACTCAAAAAAGTACAAATACTCCTTCCAATGAGACTAATGATCCATCACATACATACATAACATGTCCTCTAATTCCTAATTCACCCTCTTTGTTTTTCCATTTGTCTCAGGATGATAAGCCAAACTAAATTTGAAATATGTGCCCAATGCTTGTTGTAATGATGTCCAAAATGTTGATGTAAAGAGTGAATTTCTATCTAATATGATCCTACGAGGAACTCTGTGAAGTTTAACATCATCTAAGAATACCCTCACAATTGTTGGAGTTGTATAAGTCATTCACATGGGTGAGAAATGCGGTACTTTGGTCAATTTGTGAATAGTCACCATGATGGCATCATAGCGGGGTGAGGACAAAGGTAGACCAAAAATGAAGTCCATTGAAATTTAGTATCCCATTTCCACTCAGGAATATTGTGTAGATAAAGAAGTCTTGTTGGATGTTGATGCTCAGCTTTGAATCTATGACACTCAAGACATCAAGTCACAAAATCTACAATGTCTTGTCACATCCCTGCCCATTGATATAGTTTTCTAAGGTTGGAATGCATCTTCTTCACTCCTAGATGTGTTGCATAGGGTGGCCTATGTGCCTCTAATAGTATGATTGTACAGAGATCACCTATACTGGGTACATATATGTGGCCTATATGATGTAATAAACCATTAGACTCTAAGGTATATCTTAAAAACTTGCCCTGAAGGGCCCTCTGTGACTGGATCTCTTGTTGGACCTCTATGTATCACATCCTCAGCTAAGTGCTGCAATATTTGGATCCTCAAATTAGTGCCCAAAGAAATAGATGACAGCTCATGTCGCCTCCTACTCAAAGCATCTACTACAACATTCTCCTTCCCTTTGATGTAATGCACATCAAAGTCATACTCACATAGAAACTCCATCCAACAAATTTTATAAGTGTTTAGATTTGACTGAGTGAATATGTATCGAAGACTCTAGGGGTTTGAATGTAACTCAAAGTGATAACCTAGAAGAAAATGTTTTTGTGGTTTGAATGTATCTCAAAGCGATGACCTAGAATAAATTTTTTCCAATGAAATAGAGCATGAACTACTACTACCAACTCTAAGTCATGAGTAGGGTAGTTTAGCTCAGGGGCCTTTAGTTTTTGTGACTCATGCGTGATAACTCTACACTCCTGCATGAGTATTACACCTAAGCCATCAATTGAGGTCTCACTGCAAACCATGAAATATCTTAATGGATTTGGGATTTCTAAGATAGGAGCACTAGTGAGATGCTTCTTGAGGGTTTGGAAGGCCCTCTCATACTGATATGTCCACTCAAATTTATTCCCTTTCCATTGAATATATGTAATCGGGTGTGTTATCCTAGAAAAATCTCAAAAAGTTGACGATAATATCTTTCTAAACCCATAAAACTCTAAACCTTCGACATAGTGGTGGATGTTGGCCAATCCATATTGGCCCTAATCTTTGATGGATCCACTGAGATACCATTATCATATATGATTTGACCAAGATAACGAGCCTCTAATGAAAGAATGCACACTTCAACAAGTTACCGTATAATTGATGCCCTAACAAACAATGAAGAACCTATCACAAGTGCTCCTCATGCTCCTGATTCGTTCGTGAATATATCAAAATATCATCAAACAATACTATCACGAACCGATCTAAGAAAGTATAAAATACCTTGTTCATGAGACTCATGAACATTGCAGGAGCATTCGTCAATCCAAATGGTACCATTGTAAACTCATACTGACCATACCTAGTCCTTAAAGATGTCTTATGAATATCTACTTCTGAATTCAACAACTAATGATAATTGGACTTAAGGTCAATCTTCGAGAACACTCTCGCTCCTTGCATCTAATCAAACAAATCATCTATCCTCGAAAGTGAGTAAGGATTCTCAATCGTCACTTTTTTCAACTATTTATAGTCTCTACAAAGATGAAGGGATCTATCCTTCTTAATGAAGATGACAGGAGCACCCCAAGATGAGACACTTGGACAAATATTTCCCTTCTCTAATAGTTTCTATAACTAAATATTGAGCTCACCGAGCTCATTTGTAGTCATCTTGTAGGGTTCCCTTGATATTGGCTCAGCTCCTAGTATCAAGTTTATATGAAAATAAATCTCACGTCATAGTGGCATACCTGGTAACTCGGAAGGAAATGCATCGGTAAACTCCTCAAGAATGGGATGGTCATCCAATGATACCTCTGTCTTTTCCTCATCCAAATCACTGACAATGATGGAAAATATCTGACATCCCTTTTGCATACACCACTTCAACTGCATAAAAAATATAGTGTGAAGGGAAATGGGTCTTCGTACCCTTGAAATCACCACTATTGTACCTTGATCATCTATAACTCAATCATCTTTCAACGATAATCCACCTTAGCTCGATGTGTATTGAGCTAGTCCATACCAAAAGCTACTCCATAGGAGCCTAACAGAGTAACACGAAGGTCAATTGAACTTGAAGTAGTCAAGTCTCCAACTCGTAGCAGACAATCTCTGACTATGGAATCTATAGACACCTTAGTCCCTGAGGCTAACTCAACCTCCCACCTATCGTCCTGCCTAGATGCCACTAGCCTGCTACATTCTACTATAGAAGGCAATATAAATGAATTAGGCAACCCCAAAATCAAATAAAATAGAGATATAAGTATTTCCTATCATACCTGGGACCTTAATAACCATGGCTTGATGCTCATCTTGGCGGTTCTCAACCACCACATATACTCTATGAAACTTCTCTGCATCTCTCACTATTTGCTCAAAGCCTGTTGCATGTTGTCCTCCAACTACAAAACCCTAAGGACAATCTTTGGCTAAATTCCCTATTGCACTGCACACAAAGCAAGCACCTCTAGCATGAAACTGAGATGGTTGTGTCCTACTTAACTGCTATACACCAATCCTAGTAGATTTGTTATGTCGTCCATGAAAACACTACTGAGAACATGTTGGAGTGGAACTTTATGCTTGAGGACATTGATCCCTATGAGGACCCTATGATTTCCATGCTCTAGATTGACCATCCTAAAATCCCCATTGAGGTTTGATCCTTAGGCTGAATTGTTGTTGCTAAGGTGGCCTAAACGGTCCTATAGGGGGTCTAAATCCTCCCTTAGAAGAAGAGGAGGTCTATGAAAGCCATGTACCTGTGTTCCTAGATTACGGTTTTGAAACTACTCTTGTGTGTCATGGTATTTCCCTTGAATCTCTTTTGTAAAAGGGGCTTCTCCACAACAACCCGAAGGTTCTCTAGATCAGCCATATGGACGGGTCCTAATATGCCTGCATTTAGTCCCTAGATGAAACAATTGACAAGAAGCTTCTCGTATTGGATGTAGTATACATACTGTAACAAATCTAAGAATCAACTCTTGTATTATGCTATTGATAGTCCCCTCTGATGAAGATCATGAAACTCATTGATGCGACATTGCCTGAAGTGCTTAAACAAGTAGCGTGCTCTAAAACACTCAAGGAAGATCTCCATGTAATGGTATCAATAGTAAGATGATACTTGCACTCCTCTTGGTGCTACCATGTAGAAGTTGTGCCTCATAGAAAGTGTATAGATACTAATGCTTTTATATTGATAACACACAATTTGAAGCACCTCTCAAGGCTAAGAAGCCAAGATTCAACCTCAACACCATCTGTGGTTCCCTTGAAATTCGATGGATGTAAGCATAATAACTCCTGAATATGATCACCTGTATCCTGAGCTTCTCTAGGCTCAACTAGTACCTCTGATTGAGGTACATATGGTGGAGGATCCAAGTGAACCCATCCTCTCTCTCCCTCGTCAGACTACTCATCAGGAATATGAGGGGGTATCCTACTACGCTCTCTACACTTTGATCCATGTGCTCCTATAGAATCTTGCATCTATTCTCATCGAGGACCTTCCTTTTCATTTGGTAATTTGACATGTATCACCCCAATCAAATCCTCTAATGTGTGGAGGATTTATGAATTGAGGTTCATGAATGGCTCATGTTGTGGTATCTCTGGATCATAGATGGTATTGCTGGTGGCATTGCAACTCTCTCTGCATCTGCTCCATGTCCATGACCCTTTCGTGTTCTATGTGCCATCCTACATAATAATTCCAATGTAAACTATTAACATGATGTCCACACATACCTAGAATTGTCGGTGTTGGAACCTAGGCTCTAATACCAAATGTCATGCTCTAACTCTACAAATAGGGAAAAAGCACAACCCATTTTTTTTTAATTTAAATACGTATAAGCATCATTCTCTATTAACTATGCACACACATCACAATTAACTATCTGCATCGAATGATGTTGGATGAGCAATACCGTAACTAACACGTTTTCTGAGAGTGGGTGCGGGGAAAAATACATTCAAGTGCACAGAATCCATCACGTGCACCCTTCATTAAGGAACAAGTTGGCTCTAACTATGTTACCTGAAGTTTACTAGATAGGATGATTAATGCTCTAATCCATATTTCCAATAAACAATTTCATCATAAGACTAATTTTTTCTAAGAATGTTAAACATTTCGTACACCAATTACTCATGATGTCAAAATCAAGTATAGGTTGAGGAAATAATGTTTAGATATAATTATTAACATAATAGAAGTGATATTATCATTTATGTTAACATTGTTATTAATAAGAATAGTAGTGTATTAACATTTATATCAAAATAAAATTTAATATAACCATTAGTTATCCTAACATTCTTACCAGCATTAATATAAATAATAATTATATTAATAAGTTTATTAGCGTTTAATTTTTTTTCCATGCTTTCTCTTCTACTTCTGAAGAGAAATCGATACCATTCTTTTTGTAATTAATATATTTTCTTTGAGTGATCATTTTTTGTTTAAACGTATAAACTAATGGCAGACCCTATGCAACTGTTCATAAGAAAATTAATTTATGATAGAAGGAAGGGTAGAATTGTCTCCATGAATTTGGTTATGAACAATGCAATATATTAAAAAATACAAAGGAAAACCTAATTCCCCATGATTTATTCTAACCCTAAAAGGTGAGGGCATCCAAATCACAAGTGTAACTCAACACTGAGGCAAGAAATCTGGCGTTGACTCTAACCCTAATTTTTTTCCTACAGTGGTGTTATCTAGAGACTTGGAGGCGTTTGAATGCTACAACCACAAGAGGTCAAGGTTTATCTATTCCTTTACATTTGCAAGTTTTATTTTTTTAAGGAATGTAATTCAAATTGAAAGCACAAGAATTATTTTATTTCTTGTGTGGGGCGTTGCCTTAGGAGGTCAGTGCCCATGATGGGTTGTGGCCTCTGTGAGGTCTCAATGCCTAGCATGGGGCCGCACCCCCATTGACCGCCATGGGAAGGCTCTTCTTCCAATAGGTCGTGACTTGTGGGAAGTAAGAGCTTCCCTACTTTTTTTATATATCTCTTTTTTAAACCCCTTTTTTTAATGCTATATCCACACTGATAAAGGAAAACACTTGAATTTTAGAGGTGACTATGGAGACTAAAAATACTAGACATAATTATAATATATCTCTTATTATATTCTTTGCAACCATAAAAAAGAAACATGGTTTTAGGAGCAAGAAGGGGGATGTGATCAAAGTGTTGATTAGAGAATGCAATAATGATGCATAGCAGAGTCAAGATTTATGTGGAAGGAAAATGAAGATGGTTGCATGGAAAGAAAAACATGGGTGAACCCTTTGTATATGGTAGTCAAGGACAATAATCATAAAGCTAAGGGTAAATTTATTGTTGTTTTTTGAAAAAGCACTAGAAACAAACTTTGATGAGGTGGATCAAGCCATGCTTCTACGTGAATTTGCCTCTCCAAGGCAATTACAAGGAAGATATAAAGAAATGGATAACCAAACAAAATGCTATGCGATTTATTTTTGTGTGTTACAACAAAAATTTAAGGTTAACTCTTTTTGCATAGAAGATAATAATCTCGTCTACTAAATTTTGTAGGTATTTATTTCCACAAGGATGTGCAGATCTTATATTAAGTCTTCTATGTTTCAACATTAATGAACTATAAATCTCTTTATTTAATAGGGGTAGATTACATAAAAGTATAAATGTATTCCCACTATTTTACATTCAAGATAACATAACTAAATGTTATTCTAGAACAATAATAACATTTTTATTTTTGATACATTATCATACACATGATTTTTTTTGTTTTTCTTAGTTGAATTGAAATAAAATCACACATTCTATTTCTTTTGTATCAAATTTAAAAGGAACTTGAGGAACCCATTTTGGTTCTGTTGTAAATACGAGACTTTATAAAAACAGGAGAAAACCGGAGTATATTTGCATTTCCTGCAGGTGTAAAATAATACATCCATTTATTTTAATCGACAAAGGAAAAAAAGAAATATAAAACAATGGTACCTTTGATTTTTTTTTAGAAAATCAACCCAGGATTGATATTATAGTATATTTTCAGCCAAAAAAGAGCACTATTTTTATTGACCCATTAAAAGGAACTTTTAAAATAACAACTATATACACAAAACAAAACAAAGTGATAAAAGGAATATTTCCATTACAGTTGCACTTCCATGGAAATTTCACATAAACTTATACAACAATCATACAAGGATTTTTACAGTTTACCTAGTAGGGCACGTTACATTATGGGATGATACTTAATATTATGTACAATGGAACACAAAAACTCACAAAATCTGTATGCTCCCTTCAAATTTGTAAACCTATACATGAAAGTTTTCTTCCAAGGCCAATATGGTGCTTACCACCCAAACTTTGATAGGAAAACTAGTCACCCCTAAGCTTGGAGATCATCATAGGAACTGGGTCACATTCAATCACAATCCATGCAACAAAATTGAAAAACATAACAATATACACATGACACCTAACTCAAGGATTAACACTCACATATAATCTACTCAAGATTCACAAGGGGGAGACTAAGTGACGACTCTACCCAATGGGGAAAATAATGTTGATCATGAATAATATCAACTCTTCTCTTAGCATATCATATTTCGCACTACATCCAAACTCCACATCCCATACACCAATACTTTCATAATAAAATGGGTAGTCATACCCAAACTCAACCTTCTCAAAATTTGGAGGTTTCCCCATGGGAGGTTCATCCTCTCTCATCCCCAAATGTGAGGAGCTCTCAAGAAATAGAGAGAGTCATCCCCATAACAACCCATCACAATTGAAACAACACATAAATACACAAGAATTACTTCAAACAAATACCCACAATCTTTTCATCATTTAATAGTTTCATACAAAAGCAAACATAAAGGAATTGAATCCAAGCTTTCAAGCTTTCTAAAGAAATTTGGAGAAGAGCTCCAAGCTTTGCCCCAAAATCCTTTTCATAAAAACTTCTTCAAACAAGCACCAAAAATTACAACCCAAAAAGAACCCCAAAACAAGCAAAAAGAAAGATAAATAGAATCTCATTTCAATCCTTATGCATACACACACTCCCTCTAAGTTCTCTTAAGTGGAAGAGTAAATAAAGGAGTTTATTCCACTTCTTCCAAAAAAAGACTCAACATCGCTAAAGAAAGACAAGTCAACTCAAGATCTCTTTTCAAACATCCCTTGCATTAATTAAGGAATTTAGAGACAAATGGGGATCTAATTAAAATTAGTCCATGTATACCCCATAACAACTCCAAACTAGTCACTTTTCAAAATAGGCACTTAACAAGGTTCATATTATGAGTTTAGTAAATATACGAGTTCTTTTAAGTACCTAACCCTTGGGTTAACACCCCAGGGGTTTAAAAATGATATAATTACATAAAATATACCTTTTTCACCCCTTTTTGACTTAAATAAATTAAAATCCCAAATTACACTCAAATATAAAATTTAGAAATTAAAATACAACTTAAAGACTTAAAAAAATTAAAATAAAATACATTCATGCCTCAAGCCACTTCACATATATCACATTACATAAGATTATAGTCCCTCCAAATGGACTATAGTCGGTATTCACATGGTTTATCACATTAGGTTCCTTGAAGACCTCCAATTCCATTGGCCATGGAATTTATACTTGTTGCAAGGTGTGCACCCTTGGTCTCCTTATGTTGTGCAACACAACACTCATGTTTATGACATGGATTAACCAGCTCCTATAGATTCATTAACTTTGGTGGCTGTATTGGGCATTGACAGGTTGATCTTTTGGTGCAACAACAACCGTCTATGCAACAATTGGTATCAAATATCGAGTCACGGGTTTGAACCCCTGCCTTGCACTGGGGGGATTGTTGCAAGGTGTGCACCCTTGGTCTCCTTGTGATGTGTAGTGCAACACTCAGGTTCGTGACATGGCTTAACCACCTCTCATGGATTCATTAACTTCGACAATCGTATCGGGCATTAACAAGTCGATCTTTAAGGTCAAATTTTTGGTGCAACGACAATCGTCTGTGCAACAATATTTGCACACTCAATTTTACACATTAATATATCCAATGAAGTTATATAGTCGAAGACACTTAAATAAAACAAATATATTCATATCACAAAATTTCCATCACATATTTTTAAATCACACTAAAATACCCATTTACAATTATCACAATATCATAGATTCATGATCATTGAATTCACCTAATAACGTTTATTCAATTTTCATAAAGTAACAATAATTTTAATTTCATAATTTCATTTACAACTCAATTATATTATCCCAATATTGCATTTAATATATATATCACAATTATCATTTCATCATCATACCATCAATTATTCATCAATTTTACTCATACATCAATAATCATCAATAGCCTCAAACATAAAGTCTAATGTTCAAATCATTATAATATGAATAACATCATACAATAGCAGTATGCATCATAACATAATGTCTAATTATTAATATGTGAATCAAATTGTGTCTATCTAAAAAGAATAAAGCAACATAATATCCAATATCAACTAGTTGGACTCACATCATCCCCCTCTACAAATGAATTTCCTCCAGGAAGTCATCAAAGAGTTGAAGCTATAATGCCCTCAACTAGGGGGCATCCTCTCATGTAGCTACAACCTCATCATATATGTACCACTAGACCCTGACCTGGTCCATCTCTCACCCTCGAAGGGACAACATCCAATGTGCCAAAATGTGAATGAGATCCAATGCTAGCTACCTGTTTGACTCCACTTGTAAGGCATCCCAATCTAGTAAATGGGAATCATCATGCACATAACATCGTAAAACTGAAACATGAAACACATCGTAGATGCGTGACAAGCTAGGTGGCAATGCTTATCGATAAGCTACGAGACCTATTGGCTCCAAGATATCAAATGGATATACAAATTATGGTGTGAGCATAGAGCCTTTTCTATAATGGATTGGACTCTTGTGTAGTTGCACTCTCAAAAATACTTGATCACCAAATGAGAAGCTTCGATCAATCCTCTTAGCATCGACATAATTCTTCTGATGATTCTATGCCTCTTGTAGACACCGCCTAATCAAATCCACATGCCACTCCATATCATACACCAAATTTGGACCAATAACCACTTTGTCCTCTATCTGATCCCAACTCAAAGGAGTTCTACAAGGTTTGGCATATAATTTCTGAAAAGGTGGCATGTCCAAAGAACTATGATGGCCATTATTATAGGAAAACTCGACCAAGTACAAGTACTCCTCCCAATGGGACTAATGATCCATCATATACATACATAATATGTCTTCTAATACTTGATTCACCTTCTCTTTCTATCCATCTATCTTAGGATGATAAGCCAAACCGAAGTTGAGTTGTGTGCCTAACACCTACTGCAATGATGTCCAAAATGTTGATGTAAAGAGTGAATATCTGTTTGATATGATCCTACGAGGGAATATGTGAAGTCTAACAACATCATCTAAGAATACCCTCGCAACTACTAGAGTTGTATAAGTTGTGCGCACGAGTGAGAAATGGGCTACTTTGGTTAATTTAGCAACAACCACCATGATGGAATCATGGTGACACGAGGACAAAGGTAGACCAAAAATGAAGTCCATCGAAATAGTATCCCATTTTCACTCAAGAATATCATGCCAATAAAAAATTCATGTTGGATGTTGATGCTTGACTTTGGATCTCTATCATTCAAGACATCGAGTCACAAAATCTGCAATGTCTCGTCAATCCCTGCCTAATGATATAGTTGTCTAAGGTCAGAATGCATCTTCTTCACTTATGGATGTGTTGTATAGGGTGGCCTATGTTCCTCTAATAGTATGACTATATAAATATCACCTATACTAGGTACGTAGATATGACCTCTATGATGTAATAAACCATCAGCCTCTAAGGTATATCCTAAAAAATTTCCTTTAGGGGCTCTCTGTGATTGGATCTACCATTGGACCTCCATGTACCACTCATCCTTAGGTAAGAGTTGCAATATTTAACTCCTCAAATTAGTGCCCAAAGACATAGATGATAGCTCATGTCACCTCCTACTCAAAGCATCTGCTACAACATTCTCCTTCCCTTTGATGTAATGCACATCAAATTCATACTCACATAGAACCTCCATCCAACACCTTTTACGAGTGTCTAGATTTGATTGAGTGAATATGTACTGAAGACTTTGGTGGTTTGAATGTAACTCAAAGTGATGACCTAGAAGAAAATGTCTCTAATGAACTAGAGCATGAACTACTGTTGCCAACTCTAAGTCATGAGTAGGGTAGTTCAGCTCATGTGTCTTGAGTTTTCGCGACTCATACGTGATCAATCTACCCTCCTACATGGGTATTGCACCTAATCCATCAACTGAGGTCTCAATGCAAACCATGAAATCTCCTTATGGATTTAGGACTACTAAGATATGAGCACTAGTGAGACACTCCTTGAGGGTCTAAAAGGGTCTAGAAGGCCCTCTCACATTGATTTGTCCACTCAAATTTATTCCCTTTCCATTGAAGATAAGTAATGGGATGTGTAATCTTAGAAAAACCCTCAACAAATCGACAGTAATATCTTGCTAAACCCATAAAAATTCTAACCTCCATCATAGTGGTGGGTGTTGGCCAATCCATAGTGGCCCTAATCTTTGATGGATCTACTGAGGTACCATCACCAGATATGATATGCCCAAGATAATGAAGATTTGAACAAAAGAATGTACACTTCGACAAGTTATTGTACAATTGATGCTCTTTCAAACACTGAAGAACCTTTTACAAGTGCTCCTCATGCTCCTCCTCAGTCCGTGAATATATCAAAATATCATCAAGGAATACTATCATGAATCAATCTAAGAAAGTATGAAATACCCAGTTCATGAGACTCATGAACACTGTAGAAGCATTCGTCAATCCAAATGGTACCACTATGAACTCATATTGACCATACCTAGTCCTGAAAGAAGTCTTATGAATATCTTTTTCTAAAATCAACTAATGATAATCAGACTTAAGGTTAATCTTCAAGAACACTCTAGCACCCTACATTTGATCAAACAAATCATCTATCCTCGAATGTGGGTAAACACTTGGACGAATGTGTCCCTTGTCTAACATTTCCTTTAATAGAATCTTGAGCTCACTAAGCTCATGTCTACTCATCATGTAGGGTGCCCTCAATATTAGCTCAACTCTTGGTATCAAGTCTATACGAAAATATAAATCTCACGTCATGGTGGCATACTTGGTAACTCAAAAGGAAATACATCAGTAAAATCCCCAAGAATTGAATGGTCATCCAATGATGTCTCTGTCTTCTCCTCATCCAAATCACTAATGGTGATAACATACATTTGACATCCCTTTCACATACATCGATTCAACTACATAATAGATATAGTGTAAGGGAAATGGGTCTTCATACCCCTGAAATCACCACTATTGTACCTTGATCATCTATGCACTCAAAAGACAACCCTTCTTGAGCCAATAAGTGTTGCATCCCGAGTCTACCTCAAGTTGTTAAGCTTTTCAAAAGGAACTTAGCTTTGATACCAATTGAAGGGCACACAATACACTGCGAGGGGGGTGAATCAATATATTTAAAAATATTTAATTCAACATGAATTATCATTAATAAATTCTCTAAAAATGAATCTTAAACCATCAAAGCAACAAGTATTAATCAAGAAACATCGATGCACACATCCACTTAATGAACACCAGATATATGTGAAAACTCAGAATGGGAAAAACCACGGTGAGAAGAGCTACTTGGAGCTACTGTCCAAATATAGCGTCACAAAAATAATTAATTACTTACAATCATGAAGTAGGCACCAACCTACCAAAGAAGCTAATCCCTAATTGTGTTTGTAGGCACTAGCCTACTGGAGACACCAATCCACAATAAATAGAATTGAGCACCAACTCCATATGTAAGACACCAGTACTGCCAGATAACAGAGATATTTTTTGTGGATGTTTAATGTTGATTACACAACTTTCTCTTGATCTAATATACCTTCAGACACTCTCCTACACAACAAATGATCTTCTGATAATGACACACAATGATTAGGATGCAACTCCCATTACATCACCCGAATATAACATTCACACTCACTCACACATCCATGATGATTAGTCATTGAATGAATCCTACTCATAATTATATACATCCCAATATTTCATGTTGGCCTTGAATCTTGTAACACCATCTGCAATTAGCTAGGTCGGCTAAGGGTGAACGTAAATTCAAATTGATATGAAATGTGTAATAGGTCGATCCTAAATCAATTTTGTTGCCACCAATAATAAATGTTGTTATACACTCCCTTTAGAGAGCTTAACTTGGTCCTATTTCATCTTCACATGCTTCCTCTAGCTAGCACACACTTCCCTTCTCTGGTGCAAGCACTCAGATGTTATCACTATTAGCAAGTTAACACAGACAATAGTCTGTTATATCCAAATTTCAATCTGCTAAAGCTCCACCTTTGAAACTCTAGAATTTGATACAACATGATTAAATTTACTTTAGGTCCAAGTCGCATGACACATCATTCAACTATGGTAGAATGTGAAGCAAAATACTATTACAATATAATGCAATGTATGAATAGAAATCCAAATGATACTTTTGCAAACACTTGCAAAATACTTCCAACAACTGGAATAGATACAAGCATGATATTTTAGGCATACTATAGGTAGTCATATTCACAATGTAGATCACACTAGCATGTTGTTCTCAAAAGCTCTAACATGACATGATCATGACATACATACCTCTTGATTTCAAAAGATCAGACATGATAAAAATTAATTACATTTAATTCTCACTGATCTGTTGACATCACTCGTTTGATATCAGCGAGCTCCTTTGACATCAATGACAACATATGTGAAAGTTGCAAGGAATGCCAAGATAGACCAAAGGGAGTGTTCCAATATAGAATCTAATAACTCAAGCAATCTGATATTGTATACGATGAGGGGTATTAAAGAAGAAGATAGATGATTTACCTTCATTGATCTATTGACCCAATGCAACAAGATATATCTCCAACATACACCTTAGTTTGGTAGCTTCTCTAATCTTGGCAATACCCATCAACCTAATGTCATCAACAAACTATAAATGAGATCGTGAGGATAGGCCATTACTCCAACTTCACCCTTGAATAAAACCTTGATTAAAATGAGATTTAATGAGTCCCCCCGAACCCTCATCTAATAAAACAAAAAAAGTATCTCCTTGTTAAAGACCTCTAGAAGTGCCAAACAAATTCAAAGGCTCCCTATTGATAAACATTGAGAAGGAGGTAGACGTAACACAACTCATAGCCCATTAATGCACTCACCATCAAAACCAAAAGAAGCAATTTTTAAAGGAATGACCACTTGACCCTATCATGGGATTTGGCCATGTCTAATTTAATAAACATAGCCTTCTCCTTTGAAGTCTTTGTGGAGTGTATAATCTCAGCAGCAATGACCACTCCATCCATAATTTATTTGTCTACCATGTATCCTTTGCATTCCTCTTAAATAAGTCTATTAATCCATGGCTTAATCCTTTTTGCAATCAACTTGGAAGTAATTTTGTAAAATACATTACATAGAGCTCTAGGGCCGAACACGTTCAAAAAATTATCTCCTTCTCTCTTGAGGATAAGTACAAGGAATGTTGAATTCATAGCCCTCAACATTTGCTTATTCCTATGTGATTCCTATACTACCTCTAATAGGTCAAATTTTAGAATTTCCTAGAATTACAAAGAGATTTCTATTAAAAACCCATTAGAACCAAGTGTTTTCCCTTTCTTCAACTAGAAAACTATACCTTCCAATTCATTTATAGAAATGAGACTAATAAGTTCTTCATTCATTTCCATAGAGACAAGAGGAAGAATATAGGCCAACATAAGATTTTCTTCTTCAATAGTAGGGGTTAGTCTTCCGTAAATGGAGAAGAAAAATAATGTCGTGCCTCCTTAGAGATCTCCCTTAAGGACAATAATTGATCTCCCCGAGAAGACACAAGAGGAGAGATAAGATTCCCATGTCTTCTTACCTTGATTGAGTTAAAGAAGAAGGCCATATTTTTATCATCCTAATGAAGCCATTCTAATCATGCAATAGATTCCTCCTTCAAGGAATCTTCAGTAAGACTAAAGTCCCTAATACGTTGGTTGATCTCCTCCAGATGATTTTGAGTAGTCGACTTAGTTGAAAATATATAATTAAAACTCTGTCCATTCCACTTCTTGAGTTGTTGCTTAACAAATTATAATTACTTGAAAAATGAGTATATTGTTGTGCCATAGGTAGGTCTTACTCGATTCTACCAATCAATCACTAGATCCTGTAGTTGAGGATCTCACAACCATATAATTTGGAACTTAAAGGATAAATCCTTGGTGACCCCCACCAAAGAAACTAAGAGTTTGATAGGCCAATAAGTAGAGCCCCTCCACTCCAATATCTCATAATTGGTTTCCCATTACTACCTATCCAAAAGAAAGACACAAAAAAATTGTCAAGTCTCTATGAGATAGAATCTATCCCACATCTCCTATTACTCCAAGTATATAAGTCATTATTGGGCTTTATGTCCACCAAATTATAAAAGGAAATTTATCATTAAGAAGAAAAGAGGAAGACTCCAACCTTTCCACTCCTCCCCTCTTTTCCTCTAGATTGATAACTGCATTAAAGTCCCCTGCCAATATCCATGGGTAGAAAGGAACTAAAGATTGAATATATCTAATACGAGACTAGAGATGAGAATTTTCACAAATATCGGTCAGGGCATAAATATTGGAAAAAATAAAAATTTCTCTAAACTCCAAACTAGAAGCAACCACATAGATAGAAAATATTCTAGAGATCCACTAAAGAGGAGTAATCTTCATTGGGTTCCATAAAAAAGCTAGCCCAGGCTGCATTACCTTGAGCAGTGATACTCTGACATTGGCTTGGCCATCAAAGTTTGGAAGCCATGTTGCTCATACTATCCAATGATAGCTTGGTTTTCTGAATAAAGAAAATATCCGATAAATGAGTTTTAACGAAATCTTGAACAAATTTTTGTCTAGGTCCACTATTCAAGCCCCTTACATTTCGAGAAAGAACATTCATATCTAAAATTTAGAGAAATGGGAATCAATGGTTTTAACCAACCTTGATTCCACCAATGTTTCACCCATTAATTTAATTTTATCTTGGTCTTTCTTCCGTCCAAACCTTAAAATGTTTTTTTGGGGCTCCCTTCCCAAGATTCCTTTGTTGAAGGCCTAATATAGGAGAGGCTCTACTTCCTTTCCTCAAATCCAAAACAACCTTATCTAAAGGGGGATCTAGCTCAACCAAGGCCAATTCCTTAGTCTTCTAAGAAAAAAATGTTATTACTTGGACATCATAATTCATCGAGCCAAGATTAGTGTCTATATGAGAGTCTAACAATCTATCCTCTTGAATATCTTGGTTATCAATCTCTTTTGTACTACATGATCCTCCTCCAAATTATTATTATCACCAAGTTGTACCCCACCTAGGTTTATCTCTTGTTGATCTAAATTATCGAACACATTGAATTGATTAAAGACTCCCTCCTCCTGTCTATCTTTAAGAGTCCTTTTCAGCCCTCTATCTTTATTACGAGAATTGACTAGTATAAATCCATCTTTATCAGCTTCTTTCCTTGATATTGGAGCCTTACCTTTGTCCATCTTACCTGGTTGATGAGGAGGCACATTCATAGGAGCCCCTGCAGAGCTAGCCTTAGGACACCTCCTCTATAAGTGACCGTACTCATGACAAATACAACATCAAAAAATGAATGCTTCGTACTCCAATTGCTAAACCACAAAGAGGAACCAAGACAACTATCCAACGAATTTGGTAAAGGCTTATTTAAATAAATTTTAATACAAATGTGGGCATAAGAAATTGCCTTTTTATCCAACATTTGTTGTGAAAGGACCACCAAATTTCCTAGCAACAACACAATCATATGAAGAATATCATTCCTCCACAATTTTAATAGGAACCAAGGGAGTCTCACCCAGACCAGAACATGAGTCAAAAGCTCCTTTGCAAGGTTGAAGCTAGCATGCCAAGGTTTTAAAAATAGTCCAACTTGATTATATCTTGGGTATATCTATTAATTCTCAACCACATACATGTTTTATTCTTTCTAATATTTGTAAAACTTTGTATCTTGCTTGACAATCAAGACATGGGTAAGTGAGATGAGATCAAGAGTTTTTAGTCCAAATTAGATTGCACTTAAAATACTAATGATTCCAAAACCAATTTTCAAGAAAGCAATTGAACAAGCGAGTTTTTTCCAAAATTTATAAGTTCCCTTGAGCAATTAAAGCTCAAATATTATCCTACATATAAAGAAAAACTACTAGATGTAGCCTACAACCACTAGCATAACATTTGGTATAGATTTGATCTTGTGGTATTTGCATGCTTTGTTAAGTATAATTATAAAAAATTGGTCCATAACTCACACATCTAAAATTATCATAATTTATGCATACTTCCATAGTTTACAATCAACTTGTTTAAAACATTCTTACTACTATTCATCATGTAATAGTTTGAGAAAGTGTATATCTATTCAAATGAAAAAAGAAAAAGAAATAGTTATATTGAATATTAGGTTTCTTTTCAAATGATAGATTATTGATATTTTACCACAACATGAATGTTATATTTAACTCAAAATATTAGCAAGAGAAAAAATGAACTGATATTCCATAGCTCATTTTCTTCAATATTAATTTGAATAACATAATGAGCACTAATTCAAATTATTATTATTATTAGAAAGAAACTAGGCACCAAGGGGACTATATATAATAAATGAGAGTCAGGTTTGAATATCTTGTAAGTTTTTTTACTATTTATAAAGGTAGACATAATTATTATTTATAAAAGAAATTTGAGGACATCTTTTTGGGAATCATTGGCTTCTAATAAAGATTGAATATTGTTGGATGACCCTTAAATACCATCCTCATATCTGCCTAATAGAAGAATAAAATGTAATATGTTCTCTGACACCTATGAATTCTCGTTGGTCAAGATTATTTAAAACTACACAAGCAATTGTAAAAGCAACAATAATAAGAATTAATGATAAAGTTGTCTTAACATTAGGAATTTTTTTATATAGAATGTTTCCCACTCCTCTCTCCTCTGTCTAGGTTTGAACAACCTACACACGCATGGTGGATTCTACCCTGGGGGTACCCCACGATCCCCCTTTGTCCCCTTCTGACCCACATCTCGCCCTATTACATGCAGACTCATGTCCCTCGGGAGCCACTCCTAGAGGGTTCGATCCTTTGATTGTGGGTTTATCGGAGTCACTCGTGATTTCGGTCTTGTCTAGTGTGGAAGAGTCGATGGTCAAGATTCTTCCAGAAACTAAAGGTTGGAAGGATGTGTTGACTAGTGGTAAACAGAGCTCAAAGTTCCCTTCACCTCCTTATGAGGAGGAAGTCAAAGCTTCAGGAACGGATTTTGCTATCTTTGATACAGTCAGTGATAGGATTCTCTCCTCCATGGAGAACGTAGTTGTGGGTCATTTTTTCTCATTTCATCCCTCTGTGGATATGGTTTGAAGATGGGTTGCTGGTAAATGGTGCCTCAAAGGAAGTGTGGACATCTGCACAATGTCAGGTGGTCTCTTCCTTTTCAAATTCATGGCTTCAGAAGACTTGGTTGCGGTCCTCTCTTCTGGGCCTTGGGTGTATGGAAAGCATAGTTTGGCATTATATCGCTGGAAGCCTGGTTTTGACCCTATTGTGGATCTAAATAAATTGGTGTCGATCTACATTCGGCTACCTAAGTTTCCCTTTGAATACTGGGACGAATCCATGTTCAAAAGCATTGGGGATTCCTTGGGCCAGTTCATTACTTTAGACTCCATCACCAAATCCAAATCCAAGTTAGTGTTTGCCCACTTTGGTGTGAATATTGGTGTGAATAAGACACTTCCTAACTCTGTGAAGTTGTGCTCTAAGTTTGGTACTTGGGTTCAATCAATTTTCTATAAAAATGTTGTCGTTTATTGTCAGAAGTGCGCTAAACCTAGCCACCTTATCTCTGATTGTAAATATTCCTTTAATCAGGAGCCTAACTCAGGGGACTTTGCTGCAAATGCTCACCCTCCTTTGGAAAATGACATTCTAAAGGATGGTGACTCTTTGGACAAATTTTCCTCGCTAGTTTTGGTTGAACCGCCAATCTCTTGGGATCCTCCTAGTGGGATGGAGATATCTGGTATGGATCTAGCTTCAAGCCTTGCTATTCCTACTCTGGTAGTTGATAATATTTTGGATGTTGATGCTCTATCCTCTGGTATAACTCTTGGGGGGATGAGTTATTAGGTGGCTCCCTGTTGGAGGTGGGATCTGCTGCTGGGACTAGTGAGACTATGGCTGAAGAGGGTGAAATCTAGGGGGATGTGGGTACTAGAGTTATAGAAGAGACAATTTTTGGTTTTGAGGGATTGAATCAAGAGAAAGTTGTAGAAGAGGACAACTAGGTAACCCCAAAGAAAAGAGGGAGAAAGAAGAAGGTGGATATGGGAGGTGACTCCAAACCTAGAAGACCCAGCCATAGACAAGCTAGGTTGAGAGAGACTGCAAATGAGATATCCATTGGTAAACAGAGGACATTGGAAGTGTCCTCCAAGAAGGGTAAAAAATGAAGGTCATGTGATGGAATGTGTGAGGGTTGAACAACTCTCATAAGCAACTTTCTTTGAAGAACTATGTTTTAGAACATAAGATTGATGTTTTGCTTTTACAAGAAACTAAGATGAAGAAAGCTAATTTTGACAATATTGCTAAGTATTTATGGTTAGTTTCCACTTCTATAGTGATACTAAAGGGGCATCGGGTGGTCTTGTTGTGCTATGGAACCCCTCTAGGTTAACTGGCTCTGTACTATTCCACTACTGAATTAGTGTGGGAGTTTCCTTTTCTTACCCGGGTGGCTCTTGGTCGCTTATCAATGTCTATGCTCCCAACTAGAGAAATGCTAGGAATGCCTTGTGGTAGGATCTTTCAGGTTGGGTTAAAAATAATAGTGAATCTTGTTGCCTTGTGGCTAGGGACTTAAACTCCCCCTTATATTCTTCAGATAAAAGTGGTGGTCTGGTGGATTATTCTGATAGCATGGCTAATTTGGAAAACTTTATCAGTTCTACTGGCCTGATTAACATTGACTTAATGGGCCAAGCTTTTACTTCGACCAATAGGCATCTTGGGGAGGACTTAATTGAAGTTAGATTAGATAGATTTGTTTGCTACAGTAACTAGACTAGCCTGCTCAGTGCCAATCTTCAAGCTCTACCCAGGACAGTCTCGGATCACAATCCTCTGTTGTTGATCTCGAATGACCATTCTGTTGTTGGACTGTTCCCTTTCCGATTTGAGATAATGTGGAATTCCCACCCTGACTTTAAGAACAAAGTTATTGAATGGTGGAATATTCCTTTTCATGGTTCCCTCATGTTTAGGATCTTTTTTAAACTTAAACATATCAAATGTAGAGTGAAAGATTGGAACAAAAGAGTTTTTGGAGATGTTTTCCAAAAAAAAAAAAAAAAGAAAAAAAAAAAGTTGTTGGGGATAAATTGAAAATTATCCAAAAGAAAATTAAGGAGGGGGATGTCAGTCTTCCTACTTGAAACCAGGAAAAAGAGAGCCAAGGGGAGTGGGAGCAAATTCTAAGGAAAGATGAAGTTTTTTGGAAATTAAAATTTAGGATCAAATGGCTGCAAGGTGATAGGAATACCTCTTTTTTTCACATTTCTACCATTAAACATAAGAAAAGGAATCATATAACTAAATTGAATAATGAGAAAGGGGATGTGATCAATACACCCACCTAGATCGATCTCTTGGTTGCAAATTATTTTCAGAAGGCTTACTTGGCCCCTGTCGAGGCTCCTAATCCAGCTTTGGACAATCTTCTATTGGACCCTCTCCCGACCATCATTTACCAGAATGATAACCTTGGGATTCTCAGTGTTGTCACTCTTGAGAAGGTTAGGTTGGCTACTTTTAGTATGGGGGCTTAAAAAGTGCCTGGCCCCGATGGTTTTCCACCAGCCTTCTTTCAAATCTTTTGGGAGATTGTTGGTGGGGACCTTGTCTTAGTTGCTTAGGATTTTTTCAAATCTGGTAAGATCTTCAAACAACTGAACCACACCTTTTTAGCCTTAATTCCCAAGATTGATGATCCCTATTCTATGACTAATTTTTGACTCAACAACCTTTGCATTACCTTTTATTAAATCCTCTCAAATTTTTTGGTGAACCGCATCAAACCTCTCCTTGACAAATTGATCAACCCAAATCAAAAGGGGTTTGTGCGTGGTCATCATATCCTTGATGCTACCATAACCATTCATGAATTACTCTATTCCATGAATATATGTAACAATGCTAGTATGACCCTTAAATTAGATATTTCAAAAGCTTATGATAAGGTGATTTGGGACTTTATCTCTAAAGTCTTAGCTAAGTTTGGCTTTTACCAATCTGTGGTCAAACTCATAATGGGATGCATAACTATGGTAAAGTACTTTGTTCTGGTTAATGGGACTCCTTTTTGGTTCTTTAATGTTGGGATAGGTATCAGACAGGGTGATCCCCTTTCACCCTATTTGTTTATCATGATTGCGGATGTCTTGAGCAGGAAATTTTCTAATTTGTTGTCAGAAGGGTCTATTAAGGGAATCAAGGCTTCCTCTTCTTTAGATTTGATTGTGATCCAACAATTTGTGGTTGATACTTTCCTATTTGGGAAAGCCTCTATGATTGAAGCCGAGAAATGGAAAAATTATCTCAATAGCTACATTGCTTGTTGTGGGCAGTGTATTAACTATAATAAAAGTATGATTTACTTCTTCAAAAACACTCCTAACCTGCAATCTTAGGTGATTGTTGTTCTGGGATGTATGAGTGGTTCTCTTCCTTCGGTTTATCTTGCTTTACCCATTACTATCAAGGAAGTCACTCCTGACTTTTGGAATTTGGTCCTTGAAAGGATCCAAAGGAAGTTGGCTAGTTGGAAAGGTTCCATCCTTAGCCATCTTAGTAAACTACAACTCCTATCTACTACTCTTCAAGGTATCCTTGTCTACTTCCTCTCCATATTCAAGATCCCTAGATATATTGCTGAGAAATTTGAGAAAATTCAAAGGAATTTCCTTTGGTCAGGGATTGAGGAAAGGAAGAAATTGGCTTTGGTTAAATGGGAAAAATTTTGTCAACCTAAACATTGTGGTGGGCTTGGGATAAGGATTGTCTCTAATACCAATAAGGCTTTGATGGCCAAAGTGGGTTGGGACCAACTGAGGAATAGAAAGGATTGGTACAAGATTATGAATGCTAAGTATCTTCAAAATAGACCTTTGATTGATTGTCTCTTGGAGGTTCACCCTTCGGGTTCCTTGGCTTGGAGGAGTATTTGCAGTCTGCAGGGTTTGCTTAGGACTAGGATGAAATGGAAGATTGGTAATGGTAATAAAATCAAATTCTAGGAGGACCCCTGGTTACTTGATACCCCTATGGAAAACTTTGAATTTAGGAATCTTATGAGGCTAGCACAATAGTTCTTTGGTGTTAATATTAGTGATTACCTCACTAGCCCACATGGAGCTAGAAAGTGGAATAATTTGGCCCTTTGCTACCCTTTATCCGCTAAACTGAGCCTCCTTGCCAAGTCCCTGCAGGAGTTACTCTCCCTTACTAGACTTCCAACAACCAACATGGGGGGTGAATTCTTCTAGACTCATGAAAAGTAGGGTGATATTTCAGTTAAATTGGCTTACAATCTACTGACGGACCCCAATGTGTTGTCCTTGACCTTTGGAAGATGGTTTGGAATTGGCACATGATCGCGAAAGTAAACTTGTTTTAGTGGATTTCCTACCATAACAAGATTCTTACTAAGGACAATTTGAGGAAAAGGGGATTCTAGATCCCCAACAGATGTTTTTTATGTAAGGGCAATGAAGAATCGATGGAAACTTAATGTTACACTACCTGTTTGTTGTTGGTGTGTGGGAGCTAGCTTTAGAGCATTTGGGAGTTTAGTGGACTATGTGTAAGGATATTAAATCCTTTATCTTGAGTTGGACTGGACCCTTCATCCACCCCTTATCTTGTTAGATTTGGAACCAAGTTCCCCCCATTATCTGCTAGTGCTTATGGAAAGAGAGAAATAATAGGATTTTCAGAAACATTGAGATGAGTTTGAAGGAGGTATTTGGTATTGGTTCTTGGATCATTGCGGAAAATATTTCACTTTTCAAAGGGAAAACCTTGGATAAAGGTCCAACTAAGAGGGAGATTATTATGACCAAAGCTTGGCATCATAACTTGGATTCCAACTCCTATGACAACTATAGATCCCTGGCTAGAAGGAACACTATCTAGAATCCTTCGGATAATGGTTGGTATAAACTTAATTTTGATGGGGTGGCCAAAGGCAACTCGGGCAGAGCTAGCATAGGAGGTGTTATCAGAGATTGCAAGGGAATTTTTGTGGCTGGTTACTCTGGGGGGTTTGGCATCCAATCTTCTATGATTGCAGAAGCTAGAGCACTGCTAAAGGGCATCCAGTTAGCTGTTACTATGGGGATTGAGAACCTTCATATCGATGGTGATTCTAAGTCTATTATTGATGTTGTTAACTTTGGCAGATTACTGGGGTGGAGTACTAAAGAAATTTTATTAGACATACAACTCTTTGTGTCTAAGTTGAATTTGAAGATTGCTACCCACATTTACTGGGAGGGAAATCAAGTGGATGATGCTTTAGCCAACTTTGGCACACATTGGAAAATCTCTCACTGCTGCCATAATTTGGGGAACCTACTGCCAAGTATTCTATGTTTAATCCTAAAGGAGCAAAGCCCTTACTTGATCCATGATAATAACTAATCGTGCATTTTTATGGGCCTTATGGGGGGTCCACATTCTTGTCTTATGGGCTATGTGGATGGGTGTTAATGCTGAGGTGTCCTACAAGTAGCAAAATTTGAATAATGGGGTGGAGTCTATTTTTAAAAAGGCCATCATGAGGAATTATGGAGGGTACTTTGTGATTAAGACGAAGTTGGGCCATACCTTACGCAGTCTCCTTTTGGGGATTACGCTAAGCTATCGTATATCCATGAAGTTTTTTTATTTTAATTTTGATGTGACTAATAATTATGAGATAAAGCTTCTAATTGGTTATATCTTTTCTGCTATTTTGTCTCCTCTTCTAAAGGTTAGGATCTTAGGTGTTTCTAAATTTGGCCCCGTGGCCATCTTGCTTTGGTTTTTGTGTAATAACAACGTGGAAGAAACCTTCCATTCCCATCATGCCCTTCTTACCTAGCCACAAGTGTTTGAAGATTTTCATTTATGAGTTCACCAAGATTGCCTTTAGGGATTTAACTCCTCATGCATGTGTTCTGTACATTGCTTTGATTGTCCAAGGCTACATTTTTTGGCTTAAAATCTTAAGTGTGTAGGTGACCTTTCACTTAGCCAATCTCTCAAACCTTTACTCTCACAGGTTTTTTGGTTATTCTGTGTGCAGAGAGGCATTATGGGTGGTGATAGGGTGCGAACAAAGCCCGACAACTATGGCTAATTTGACAAGGATCTATTGGTGTGGCACATATGTGTTGAAGGTGGTTTGGCTCCCATGATGGAGAGTCTAGTGGGTCACGACCCTAATATATCTACACAATTTGCAAATTCTTAGAAAGATAGAAGGGTCACCATGGGTGGTATTTCCTTTGAAGTGAACGAGGAAATGATTGCGTAGGAGACAATTCTGTTGTGTACTAGTAAGAAGTACCCGAAGAATACTAAGGCCCAAGATAACAAAAGTCTTAATGCCTTCTTTGTGGGGAATGAGAAGTCAGTTCGTAACCAGTCGAGGTTTGAGAGAGAGGCTCTCCTGCAGCCTTGGGACCAATTCTGCCTCGCCTTAATGAAGTACGTGACCCTGAAAGGTAGATACAAAACCTACTATTTCTATCACTTTCCTGCTTTAAATCACCTCTGACACAAAATTCTATTAAGATTTCCTTTTTTCCTTCTTAGGGATTTAGAGAGCTCTGTTGAAAAATGTATTGAGGATGTTGGCCTAAACTCCTCCCCTGTCACTCCACCAAGGCCTCATTTTGAGGCTCTACCACTTCCATCTTGCGTTATGCCTGCCCAACCCATTTTTTTTTTCTATGTTGAGGAAATTGAACCTCCTACTGTGGCCAATATATCCCCGGCCGAGTCCAAAGTTCCCATCAGGAAAACCTATCTGGTTTCTGCTAAAACTCATAAGCCTAAACTTGCTGCTAAGAAGCTTTAGGGGAATGCAAGAATTGCCCAGACTAGTGTTACGTCTAGTCTTTGTGACCTCAAGTCGACCCATGCCAAGACTGTTAGCAAACCTACCCCAAAGAATAAAGTTAAGGATGATGCGAAGGGTTTGATGGAGCCTTTGACCAGGGACAATAGAGGTAAAAATGTTGTGGGTAGGGACTCTAAGGGTGACACGGTGGTCGCTACTACGATGGTGACTAGTGGTGATATCATCATCGGGAGGTCTGGTAGGCTGGCTAAGAAAAACAAGAAAGTGCAGGTTAATGACATGGATATGAAAGAGGAGTAGTTTGACAGCAAAGATTGCAAGGATAGGGAGGAGTCTGGGGATGAGGAGGAGGAGTATGTTGGAGGACCCCACACCATTCCTGATATTAGCAAAGTGCATAAGGAGAACTTGGCCTCCTATTACTTAGACACTCTGGACATGGAGTGTGCTAATACTGAGAAGGTTGTGGATTATGAGGAGGAGCTATGTGTGTTGCAGGAAAGAATGGAAAAGATGGACAAGAAATTCAGTGGCTTGACCCGTTTTATTTTCAAGCTGGTCCACTGTGTTACTAACACCCTTTATGTTGTGATGAAGGATGAAATGGACAAGAAGAATCCTAAAGAAGTCTAACAATGGGTTGGAGATGATGTTGTTAATCTCCTTTCTGAGAACTAGAAAAATTCCAGTTAGTCTGTTGTTGTTGCATTTTGTTTGTCTGTTGTTGGTCCGCTGTGTATGTTTTTTGGCTTGGTCTTGAATGTTTTTTGGACTTGATCTTTTTTGGCCCTAGTGGATCTCCATGTAAAGGCTACAACACCCTATAAATTTTGTTTATTGTTTGAAAAACAATAATAAGAATTGTGAAAATAAAAATATGAAAATAATAATTGTTTCATATTTGTAATGACCTTTGTGTTTGTTCCCAAATCTATATATCATTAAATCCTAAAGGTTTGTTGCATCTTATTCTTAGACTCGATATAATATTTGGCCAACAAATGAGAGACTAGTCTTACACTCTTCTCTTCTGTACTTTAGGCTCTACAAGACCTAGGGGGTCACCCTTAATAACACTGTAAATGAATATCATATGAAGTCATATTACAATGCATCATCATTGATTATCTTCATACAAATGAGCAAGGATGAATTATTTTTAGGCCTAAACAACACATTCCTTGTCATCTTCAAAACCTTGATATGAAGAATGAGAATAATTATAAATAATTTATGATTTGGCTTTAGATTTAGATTTTATTTTAAAAATTATTTATGAGACTAAGGGAAAGTCATTCAAGATGGACTAGTTCCTATTTAGGGTTACAGGGTTGTAATGGCACACAATCTCACATTATGCATTCTAAACATATTTTGATGGTCATTCAATCACTAGTACCTTATAACAGTGAGACCTAATACTTGCTTACAATGTAACTCTCCTTACAAATCCATTTATCATGAAAACACTCTCGCCATTTTCACAAAAAATATTTATACTATTCCTTGAACAAATAGCAATTAATGAAAACAATTCATAACATTAAACGTGTATGAAGAACCTTATAATCCTTAAATCCATTATTTAGAGAACATTTCATCACAAAATGGAGACAATTAGCACTGAAGCACATATTCATATAAGCTTCATTCAAAATACAACAATGTCTTCATGTAAGATTTGCAGACACATAACTCTATTTCCCCAAACATACTATGAAATCTTCTACAATCCACCCCTTTTATAGCTTTTTAAAATCCTAGAACCCTTCAAAATGACTAAGAAATTATATTTTACAAAAGAAGAGCCAAATCAAAATTTCCCCTGAATGTGACACCTAGTAAAATTGAGACCCTTGATTTGCAACTAACCAACATAAAGGAATATGCCATTTCACAGTTGCTTTTATTTTGCCTCTCATCTTATTCTATTGCAACTAAAGTTGGTTTGCCCATTTTGTTTCTCAATCTTGTGTTTGTTTTTTACCTAGGTGTAAAAACACTTTATCCAACTACAATTTTACTCTATAGTTGAAAATTTTCACCCTCAACCTTTACTCACTCATACTAGCAATAAAAATGCACATTACCATGCATTTTAATCCACCTAACCTTTTAGTTACCTCTTGCAACTAGTTTTGGCATTTTTTCCAAACAATTGGCCTACAACCACTTTTTTGAGCATTCTACTCGCAATCATCACATTCTTTCACATACCATTTTGATTTTAATTTCAACCTTGAAAACACATGTCTAGGCCACCATGTGAAAGATTTAAAAAATACAAATTTGCACCAAGATAATCTCTAGGTTATGAGAGAAAACATTGGGTCATTTTTTCTATTTTTCAAGTCATTTTCAACTTATTGGAATTCCAAAAATTCTTAAAACAACATTCAAACCATTTCCCGTGCATGAGAAAAGGTCTAGGAATCTTTTGGAAGGTGAACAACACTAGTTGTAGCTTGTAGATCCACACAAAACTTCACCCAAAGCCCATGTAGTGATGCTCCAAAGGTTTATTGTAAGTTTAAACAATGAAAATTGCCCAAAATCATGTTGTTGAGAGTTGCAAGTTTTGAGAAATGGTTATTGAGCATTTTTACCTCGTCAGACACTTGAAAAACACTCATAACTCCCCCCAAAATGATGCCCATGCATGGGAAAGACTGTGGCAGCATTTTGGAAGTGTAAACAACAAAATTTATCCTTTATATGGCTCCAAAAATTAGCCCCAATCCTATGCATGTGAAGGATTACCATTTCTACAGTGATCAAAAGTTTTTGTAGGTTTAGAATGACAAAATAACCCATGAAATAACGTTGAAGTGTATGGAGAAGATAACATTTTGATGCATTCCTATTATAACAGTATGGTCCCATGGGAGGCTATGATGCCCATGCATGGGAAAGACTGTGGCAAAATTTTGGAAGAGTAAACAACAAAATTTATCCTTTATATGGCTCCAAAAATTAGCCCCAATCCTATGCATGTGAAGGATTACCATTTCTACAGTGATCAAAAGTTTTTGTAGGTTTAGAATGACAAAATAACCCATGAAATAACGTTGAAGTGTATGGAGAAGATAACATTTTGATGCATTCCTATTATAACAGTATGGTCCCATGGGGGGCTTCGACATCTATTTTCATGGAGCAAGAGGTCTCATGGGGAAAAATAATTATGCCACGGGATTAATTGGAATATGTTCTTGAAAAAAAATAGCTCCTACCTTTTAGGACTAAAGATTTTAGATGGTGAAATTGGGGTGGGGCTAAAAATTGCCCCACCTGCTTAGAAGTTTTTTATGCCACTTGTCACAGATTTGGACTTTTAGATTCCCGCTAAGGAAAAAATGGAGGGAATGACGCTTATTTATTATTATTTTATATCATTCCATTCTAGCTTCATGGGACCACCAACTTCCCTAAATTTTAGAGCTTAATATTTTAAGCTAAACTACACTACTAAATTCATAGGACCACTTGCTTTAAAATATTCCTAAAAAATCTCAACAACACCCACTGAATTTTTTTAGGAAGCACCCTCCATGAGACCTTACTCTAAGTGAAAGAAAACCATATTTTGATGCCACTTTACTTCCAACTCAATGAAAGAATAATCAACAACATGCTCAACACATGGAATAAAGCTATTGTAGGTTTATTTTTTATCCTTCTTCAAAACTAGCGATGGATTTCCACGTGGCTTTGGAGACTTTGAGCCTACACGTGGAAAACATTCCTTCCTTGGCATCCACCACACTCCGATCAATGCCAACATTAAATCACTTTTAAAATGCATGTGAAAATGTAAGGTTTTAATAATAGGACTATGAATGTCATTTTTAAAGGACTAAAAGACTACGGTGAGAAAGAAACCAAAAAAGAAATGGCAAGAGATTTAAGGATGAGCTACAATGGTCAGGGGTCATTCAACAATCAAACAGGATTGGAAAATGGATGAAAGGAGGCAAGAATAAGAGTTACTTTGGGGAACCTTGAGGACAAAAACTTGCTACTAAGGAACAAGAAGTTCCTTAAAGGTACACAAATTTACCTTGATGGAAACCTAACCATAATAAAACAAGAAGAAAGACGAAAAGAGTGGGAAAAGATAAAGACAACAAGAAGTGAAGGTAAATGTGATTGGTTTTAAAATACAAAGGCCCAAGTTAGTGACAGAGTTACACACTAGAAATAGGAATGCAACCCCCCCAGGAATATTTATCAATAATAAGTTGGAATTGTAGAGTTTATCCTTGGAGAAGAGGACTTGGTTTAGGGCCCATAGCAGCAAGAAAAGACATTATCATTCTTATTGAGACTCATGAGCATGAAGGGTACAAATTTGAGATTTTTAAGGATATAAAAAAGCCTCAATTTGGAATGAGAGAATAAACAATAGCAAAGGAAATGGCGGAGTTGCAGTTCTAATCAAAGAAACATGGTGTAAAAATATAAAAGTGGAGAAAGAAGATCCAAAAAAGCAATACATATGACTGAAAATAACAAAAAAATAGACTACAATAAGATTGGTTGCTTGCTACTTCACCCCAAAAGGCTCCAAATTATATAAGAAAAGGAGTCTAGATTGTGAAGACCCCTTTGCTTCTCTAAAAAAGACATTTCAGTGTTTAACACAATTGGGGATGTTATATTAATAGGTAATTTTAATGCTAGGACAACTAACATTCAAGCTCTTAACTTGAAAAGCAAAGATAAAGAGAAAGATGATCCACTATGGCTGGAAGACAAGAACCATCAACTTTGGGAATGAACCTCTCAAATAATAAATGCAATAACACACACTATAAGGATTTTTTTTTGGGAATATATAGTTTATTAAACTTGGTAATATACAATGGTATGGGATCATCATTGAACTTGGGAAAAATTACTTGCAAAACCTACAATGGGAAAAGTGTGGTGGATTATGTCATTTTTTCTTGTATAAACTATACATCGAGGCAAATGGAGCTAGTGATTGGTAAATGTCCAATAGAGTTGAAATCGGATCATAATCCAATATATGTAAAACTTGAAATTCACATAATCAAGCAACAAGAGGAACAAGACCATATCAGCAAAAAGAAAGCATATGCACAAGGTAGAATTCTCATGACCTAAGAAAATTAAAAAAAATTCAAGGTTGCCGTCAAAAAACTCTTTCAAAAATTCAAAAGAAATTCATCTTACATAAAGAGGCACCCTATAAGTAACAACACACTAATTCCCCTAGTGACAAATATTTGGGTGAGTGTAAGAGGGATAGACCCAAGAGAGGAAATACAAATACATCTCTAGCAAATCCATTGTTTGATGAAGAGTGCAAGTTAACAAAAAGAAAGATATGTGAGGGAGGAATGACAATAGAAAACAAGAAAGAATATGAAAAGGTGATACGAAGTAAAAAAGAAAAGTATGTGAGTATAAGAAGAATGGAATTGATTACCCTTGGAAAAAACAACCCCAAAAAAATTTGGAAGGAGCTACAAAAAAATTAAAAAAAAAAAAACACAAATGGAAAACAATATAACAAGCTCACAATGGGTAAAATATGCAAAAATACTTTATGAACGTGAACATGATAAACATAGACCTCTATTAATCAATGCAACCACTGAGCTTTTCACCATTGAAGATATCAATCAAGGCATAAGAAGGCTGGAAGGAGGGAAAGCACAGGATATTGATGGGCTACAAGCAGAACATTTAAAGTGGGGTATTGATGTCCTTGCACCTTGTATTAGGTACATTTTCGATAGGGTTATTCGAGAAGGATTCCCATAAGGATGGACGACTAGTGTTGTTATCCCCTTGTACAAAAGTGGTGACATAAATAACCCATCAAACTACCACACTAATATGATTAATCCTCTTCTTGGAAAACTTTTTGGAAGCATGATTAGAATTTGGACTGAAAATAGAGGGAAAAAGAGTAGAAAGGCAAGCCAATTTTAGACCCAAACATTCCACTATTGATAATGGGGTTACCCTTTGATTCTTGATTGAAAAAATAAGGGGCATTCAACGCAATGAAGCTTATTGTTGCTTTGCAAACTTTAAAAAAGCCTTTGAAACTATACCATGAGGTAAGTTATGGAATAGAATGAAGGAATTGGGAGTTCCACATGTGCTTAGTGTGGTTGTTCATAGGCTCTACAATCGGTTCAAAGCTAAAATCAGAACCAATGATGGTATGTTTGAATGCTTTAGCAACAATATTGGTGTCAAGAAAGGTTTCCCACTTTCCTCAACGTTATTTGGGCTTTACATCGATAAGTTGGAAGAATGGATAGACAAGGTTGGTGGGGAAGGCATTCAGTTGGTCAAATTTGTAATAAAATTACTCTTATATACCAATGATCTCATATTAATTGCTAAAACTCACACGATTTGAGAAAACATTTGAAGGCTCTTGAAATGTTTTGTCAAGAAGTTGGGATGCCAGTGAACACTAGCAAATCCAAAATAATGATCTTCTCGATGCAAAGAAAAATTAGCAAATTGACTTTATCTTCGAAGGTAGACCGTTGGAAACAGTGGACAAATAAAAGTACCTTGGGATTGATTTCCACAATAAACTAAGTTGGGAAACATGTAGAGCAAAAGGAATTCAGGGAGGTTGGAAAGCGCTATACTCTCTACAAAATAGATGTAGAAATGTAGAATTTTGGGGTTGGAAAACCAAAAGAATGCTTTTTGGCTTACTTGTTACTTCGGTGATTTTCTATGGGTGTGAAATTTAGGGCAGCAACATGTCAAATCAGAAATGGAGACAAGTGGAAAGAATCCAAAAACATCTAATTATAAGTAGTCTCAAACTCAAGATAGTAGTGCCTTATGAGAATTTATTGGTTGAGACTGATACTTTCCCCTTGGAATCCTCGGTGATGATTTAGTTATTAAGCTACCTGCAGAAGGTCCATAATATGGAGAACCATCACTGGCCTAAACTAATTGTGAAGGAAGAGCTAAATAGAAGAAAGAGCACATGGATGAAACAAAATATCAAATTGATGAAAAAGTGGGATGTGGAGATACATGAATTCCCAAACATAAATGAAGAAATAAAAAAATATGTGAGAAAAAATTAAATATGTTATATGGACAAATAAAACAGGGTATAAAAAAGCTTATTATATCAAAGAATTCAATCCCATAGGGGACCATGAAGAAAAATCCTATATAGGAGCGAATATTAAATGGAAAGGAAAAATTTTGATAGCTCAAATGCAAACTAGTTCGCATCATCTCATATGTGAAATAGGCAAGTGGATGGTTCCAAAAGAGGAGTGGGAAAAAAGAGTATGCCGATTTTGTAACAAGGGAATGGTGGAGACAGAATGGCACTTTATCATGGAGTGCTCAGCATATAAAGACATATGTGATAGCTATGAAGGAACCTTGCAAGTTGATAATTTAAGTCCCTTGTTTGAAAGGATAAGGTTAGACAAAACTACAAATTTCATCATCAAATACATTATAGAAGGGTTGATCTTGAACACAGTTTACAAACTATTTAGGGCTTTTCTATGGGTGTCTCTTCTGTTGTCCTTGGGCCCCATAGGCTTCTTTGGCCTTGTGGAATTCATTAAAATATTTCATTTCATTTCATGCCCAACTTGATCAACTTAGTCAGGAAGGAGTGTTTCCAATAAAAACTCATAAGAAAACCCCTATTATATCGCAGGTTTGTTTTTGTTTGCCCCTTTAACTATGTTAGAGCGCAAATGTTCCATGTGAATTAGCTTTTTGACCTAGGAACAAATTTTTTAGTACTTTAAATCATCAATTAATCAATTTGATAATCTTCCTAGCACAAAAACAACACTAGACATTGCAACCTCTAAAGATTTAATAATCTTCAACATTGGATCTTTATAAAATTTGATTGAAAATTTCTATTTCTCATGTTATTTTACCTTAGGGATATTTGAACACCTCAAAATCACCATTTACACACCTCTTTAGATCTTTAGAACATTAAATTAAAAAAAATCAAATTAAAACATTGTGTAATTGATAATTCAATTAATCTATATGTTAAACAACAAAATTGATAGTTGGTATGAGTTTTCCACAGTCCATGAAGATAATTGACACAGTTGAATCCAAAAGCTTAAATATTAACAAAATTGATGTCATAGGTGCAAACAACATCTGGATGCCACAAAATTTTGCAGAGGGGTATTATATTTGATGTTGATCCTTGTTCTTTTATTTTGACATGGACAACAAATCAATTTTTGGGACCTCCTTTGTAAATTGGACCTTCAAGTAGATAGTTTAACAACAAGATTGTTTTAACCCAAAAATTTTTCTGATGACCACAAAAATAGATCTATAGGCTATTAATGGAAAATAAACAATTAGGTCGTTAACAGATAAAATTTTTTATGGGACCTTACGAACCCGCTCAAATATTTTGACACATCAAAATTGTGACAAAAACTTGTCTGAAAACCACAAAACCGAGTTTGCATGATCTCCATGAAATATAAAAACTTTGTGCCAAACAAATTTTGAATATGAGCTACAGATTGTAAAATTTTAATGCCAAAAGATTTAGGCTAACTGATTGTCATGAGGCTAAAAAATGAGCTTTTGTCACCAACTAAAAGGTAATCATGCACTGGGAACATGGAAGAAATGAAGGTGCTAACACTTTGTACGAGTTCTAGTTTAACACTATTTATTCTCTCCATCTATGTAGTACATGTACCCTGTAAAGAGAAGATAATTACATATCTATATTAATCAATAGTTCACTCATAGTTAAAAGAACCATAAAACATGAAGATAAGTCATTGAACATAGTATAATTCGCTCGTGTTTAAGTCTTGGACAATATTTTGCAGCTATAACCTTATGAGAAGGTCACTTCTTTTGCTAAGGCTTCACTTGTCCAAAAAAGGTTGCCTCTTTCCTACTGTTAGGGAAACTTGCTACTACTCAGTGCTTGGGAGGTGTTATCTTATATTGATTACATTTTTCCTTGGTTCAACGATGCTGAGAGAGTATAGCTCTAAAAAAAAATTTGCTTGTAAAATTATGGTGTTCTATTATTGCAACTGTTTTCTGGAAGTATGTTGCAATATGCTCTTAAGGAGATTTTTCTCCTTTTCGAGACTGGTAAATTTTTCTACAGGTTTTGATAACTGTCTTATTGTTGTCCCTTGACAACTTTATTCCTTTGTGTTTGACAACCTTGTTGTTGTGAATTTTCTATTTTCTGATGTAATTTTTTTAGCTTCATCCAATATAAAAAAAAGTTGAGACCTACATTTGAAGTGATCTACTAATGCCTAACACACTTATCAATAATGTAGTAGGTCTATAATGACATTATGAGGTATCGTGAGCATCAACATGACATTGTTTCTACAAGACATTCATATTGTACCTATATTCATGGTGCATTATTATTAAGACACGATTAAACAATTATATCACTTAGACGATAATTGATAGTTCATAGAAAATATTATGCTAGTGTTGCTTCTCAATAGACATCATATTTGTTTTTACATATAATTTAATTCTAATTATTCTTCAAACTACTTTCAGTAAAAGTTATTACCTTAATTCTAATCATTAAAGCAATCCACAAAATAAACTAGCATATATATTTTAATATTATTCTATATAATATACGTCGAGAGATAGCATTTTTGAGGCATATTTTTTTTAATATAATGGTATTTTGAAAAAAGAAAAAATATATGCCTCAAAAATGATATCTTTCGACATATATTATATAGATTAATATTAAGATATATAAGCTAGTTTTCAGCAGCATCGCAACTATCAATAATATAAATGAGATTTAATATAAATATATATTATTAAATAATACTATTAAATGGTAATATTAATATTATTATAATATATATATTATGTTAGTATTATCAATAATATTATTTTATTGGTTAAGGTTAGGGTTATGGTTTATGGTTAGAGTTAATGATTATGGTTTATGGTTTAAGGATAGTTTAACAGTTATAGTTAGTGTTTGAGTTATGGTTAGGGTTAGGGATAGGTTTACGGTTAGGATTATGGTTTAGGAATTTTATTGTTAGGGCTAGGGTTAGAGTTAGGGATAGGTTTAGGGTAAGGGTTAGGGTTAGAATTAGGTTAAATTTATGATATTATGGTTACATTAAAGTTATGATATTGTGGTTAATGTTAGGTTAGGGTTATGATTATGGTTTATGGTAAGGGTTAAGGTGTTATAGTTAGGGTGTGATATAAGGTTAGGGTTCGGGTTTACGCTTAAGGTTTATGGTTTAGGGTTAGGAATAGGTTTTATTTTATGGTCGATGTTACAATTAGGTTTAGGTTTAGGGTTGTGGTTTACTATTAGTGTTAGTGTTAAGGCTAGGGTTAAGGTTAGGGTTAGACTATGAGTTAGGATTAGGGTTAGGTTTAGGTTAGGGCTATGATATTATGGTTTATGGTTTATGGTTAGGTTTAGATTTAAGCTTAGTTTTTAAGGTTAGGATTAGGAGTTGTTTTTGGATTTGGGTTATTGTTGGGGTTAAGGTTAGAGTTATGTTTAAGGTTAGGATTAGGGTTAGGGTTACGGATAGCCTACCCCTAATCCTAACTCATTGTGTAACCCTAACCCTAACCCTAAACCTAACACTGAGCCTAAACCTAACTAGAACCCCAATCGTAAAAGTAAATGTAACCTTAATATGTAAAGCACAAAGTATAATTGTAACCCTAATCCTAACCATAAGCTATAATTATATATAATTCTAAGTCTAACCCTAACCTAAACACTCTTATTATTCAATTCAAATATTTATCTTTCATAAATTACTTACATTCACTCTAATAACCCTATCCCTAACCCTAATCCCATCCCTAACCCTAACCCTAACCCTAACCCAAACCCCAACCCCAACCATAAGCCAAATCTATAAGGCATACTTGAAAACCCATTTATTGGTATTTTAATTAAATAAGTTATTTTGAAATAATTAAATAATTTAATATTGTAAATTTTTTTTTAAAAAATTATGAAAATGCTTTCTTATTTATATGTTTTTCTTTAAATTCTAAATCGGGGGCCAAGAAGTTGCCGTTACTTGGCATATGAAAAAAATGATGTTCAATTTTAAAAGGAGAAAGAATTAGATGGAGAGAGGGGGATTCGAAGGGGGAACAAAAAGGATGGTTTTGAGCAAAGTGATGAAGGGAGATCTAGAATGAAAAGGTTGGTGAATTCGTTGAGAATGGAAGGAAGCCTAGAGGAAGGCCAAGAAACATAACCAGGGATGCCTATTTTGGTTTCTATTTTGGAAATTTGGCATAGGGCTTTGTCTCTTGCTCGAGGTGGACTTTATAGTCCTATGGTTGGGAGGAGAGCAATCTGGGTGACTCAACTCGTTATTTGCAGGTTTCAAAAGTCATATGGAGTTACTGAAGTAGGTTTGATATGTGAGGTCTCTCACTGATTGTTGATGCATTTAGAAAATTTTAGATTGAAGAATTCTCTTCTGAATTGTGAAATGATTGTGTAGGTTAGCACTTATCGATGTGAAAACAATAATTTTAGTATTTATGGTAATGTTTCTTAAAGAGAGATTTGTAGCTAACTGTAGCATTGTTTTATATAGAGTATTATTTCTTGGGAGGCAAGGGTTCAATAAACACAAAGTCACTGCTGTGACAGGATAGACAGAACATAAAATAAACACACAAAATACGGATAGTGACAACAAGACTAAACAAACATAATTTAACTTTGCATATTTTCCATATTTGCTTCAAAAGACAAAAATTCAGAGGATATTCTCTGATTTACATGAACAAAATAAAACTAAGCTATTTGGACAGATGTCTAATGATTGGGTGCTACACTCACACCTCAAAAACTAAAACTACTACAATCCTGTAGATGTAGTTGACAATGCACTGCGACTGAGAAACATTCCTTCTATGTTGTTGCTGTCACTGTTTTGTGCTGAACATTCTCTACTTCATCTACTACTGCAGGGTCTTCACTTCCAATACAAAAATCTTCTACTACTAACTCCAACGAATACATTCCTTTTGTTTGTTTTTAGCAAGCTCATTAGGATGAGCGCTTAGATTCAAAATTCAAACTTACCTAACTCATTTAATGTTGCAGGTATTCGTTGGGTATTGCAAGCCCAAAAATAAGTGCTTAATTTGAATTCAAATTTATCTACCATATTAATTTCTCCAGGTATACGTTGGAGGCAAGTTGACAAGTTACGGGGGGCTGAGTTGAAAATTTTTGCTGACTGCAGAATATAATATTCCAACACTCCCCTTTAATCTGCAGGTCAACTGTCACTCTGATGTTTCTTTTTGGAGTTGATCTCCAAAGCTATCCACAATGCCAAGCCTATCTCTTAGGCGTTCAAAACTATCCTTTGGCAATGCCTTGGTGAAGATGTCGGTGAGCTGTTGCTCGGATCTGCAATATTGCAATTCAATCTCACCTTGTTCTACCAACTCCCTTATGAAGTGATAACGAATCTCAATGTGTTTGCTTCGTCCGTGGAAGACCAGATTCTTTGTCAGTGCTATGGAGGACACATTGTCACAATGAATGACAGTGTTGTCAATTTGTTGTTGTTGTAAATCTGTAAGGATCCTCCTCAACCAAATAGCCTAACAAGCTATTGTATTTTATGCAATGTACTCTACTTTTACTGTGTTGAGAGAGACAATCAACTGCTTCTTTAATGCCCATGAGATTGCACTTGATCCCATGTTGAAGACATAGCCAGATGTGCTCTTCCTATCATCCACATTTCCTGCCCAATCACTATCTGTGAAACCATCCAACTTGAACTCATTAGATGTTGCATACAAAATGTCATAACTGGTTGTTCCATTGACATACCACAAAATGCTTTTTCCTGCTTCCCAATGTGTCTCGTTAGGTTTCTCCATGAACCTAGATATCAAGCTTACTGCATACATTAAATCAGGCCTAGTTGATGTCAAGTACATCAAACTTCCAACCATGCTTTTGTAGAGGGTTGGGTTCACTTCCTTACTATTGTCACTCTTGCGCAGTTTGAGACCTGTTGTTGTTGGTGTGGGGGCAAGTTTGCTGTTATGCATTTTGAACCTCCTTAAAATTTGTTTGGCATAATTAGATTGTGAAATGAAAATTCCATGTTGTGTTTTTTGAACTTATATCCCAAGAAAATACTTCAACAAACCTAAATCCGTCATCTCAAATTCATTTTTCATCACCTCTTTAAAATATGCAATTCTGCTGTCACTGTTACCAGTAAAAATCAGATCATCTACATACAAAATAGCAATTAAAATATCACCTTCAGCTGATTTGATTTAGAGTGTTGGCTCATTGTTGCTCTTGCTAAAGCCATTTCTCAACAAATATGTGTCTATTCTGTTGTACCACACCCGAGGTGCTTGTTTCAATCCATAAAGAGCTTTCTAGAGCCTATACACTTTGTTCTCTTGCCCTGGGACTTCATAGCTAGGCGACTGCTCCACATATACTTCCTCCTTCAGTACTTCGTTTAAGAAGGTTGACTTTACATTCATCTGATACACTTTCCACTGATGTTGTGCTACAACTGCTATCATGTCTGCACTGTTTCTAGCCTTGCAACTGGTGCATATGTCTCATCATAATCTATACTAGACTATTTTTTGTACCCTTTCACAACTAGCCTTGCCTTTTATCTTCCAATCTTTCCTTCTGCAGTGCACTTGGTCTTATAGACCCACTTCACTCCAATCACTTATTTACCCTTGGGTATATCGGTCAACTCCCATGTTTGGTTCCTCTCTATAGCCCCTGACTCTTCATCCATGGCCTTACACCATTTCTCTTCTTTTAGTGTTTCTTTAAAGTGTGTTGGATCACTAGAGGAGAATAGTGCAAAATCCAAGTTCTCATCGAAATCAACATACCATGTGTTGTCCTAGATTTCCCTCACACTCCTTGTCTTACGTGGCATTAATGATGTGAGTGTAGGATCCAAATTTGCTTCTGAGCTGCTACTACTCTAACCTCTGGAGCTACTATACTGTTGACTGTCAAAACTACTGCTCTGCTAAATTTTGGAGTTGCTAGACTACTGTCTCTGTTCAGTGTTGTTAGACTGTTGTCTCTATTAAACACTAGCAGAGTTACTATTCTACTACAGATCACCAGAGCTATTTTTTTCTAATGCTCTGCAGTAGTTTCTTCCTAAGCTACTGCTCTCTTGAGCTTCCCCTATGTTGCTATCATCTGCAACTTCTTCATCATCAAGGGGTATTATAACTGAAATACCCATGGTGTCATCCACCGTTCTATACCATGCTTTATTCTCAATAAATATAACATCCCTGCTGATCACAACATTCTTGGTGATGGGATTGTACAATTTGTAGGCTTTTGACTCCTCACTATAGCCTATGAAGATACACTTTTCTCTTTTATCATCAAATTTTTGCCTCTTCTCTTTTAGCACGAGTGTGTATGCTACACACCCAAATATCCTTAAGTGCTCAACACTCCATTTGTTGTTTGTCCATGCCTTTTGTGGAATCCTATCATGGATAGCCTTTGTGGGGCACCTATTCAGTATATAGACTATTTTATGCTACAATTTCTCCCCAAAATATGTGTGAAAACCTTTTTGCTTTCAGCATACTTGCCACCATATCTTGAATGGTCCTATTTTTCCTTTCCACCACTCCATTTTGTTGAGTATACCTAGTTGTGAATTGTTTGTGAATGCCCTCATTCTTACAAAAATTCAAAAAATAATAGGAGATGTACTCTCCCCCTCTATCTGTCCTAAGGGCTTTGATATAGTGACCACTCTCCTTCTCAACTGCTGCCTTAAACCACTTAAACTTCTCAAAGGCTTCCGATTTGTTTTTCAAGAAATAGAACCAAATTTTTCTACTATAATCATCTAGATGAAAGCCATGAAATATGTATTTCTAACTAAAGTGGGGGTTTTCATAGGTCCACATAAATCTGAGTGCACTAAATCTAGAGGTGCTCTTGCTCTCCTAGAATACCCGGATTGAAATGGTTGCCTATGTTATTTTCCTAAAATGCAAGCCTCACACTTGCCATCAAGTTCTACAATGGATGGTAAACTCATAACCATTCCTTTCCTAGAAAATAAACTTAAACTTGAAAAGCTTAAGTGCCCATACCTTAAATGCCAAAGTTTGGATGGGTCTTTGATGATTGTCTTGAATGCAGATTGTTGTTCAACCGTTAACTGATGTGAAACTACTGTGAGTGCCGGTGAACAATGTTGTTGTTGACCATCAGTTGTTTCTGTCACAAACACTGTGTGCATCCTGAGAGGAAACATTTTGTTTCTCGTCATTTACACTACAACCATCACTTTCTTGCTACCTCCTCTATCAAATATCTTCCATTCTTCATTCTCCATCAGGATCTTGTAACCATTTTGGACCATTTGTCCAATGATCAATAGATTATACTTTATGTCGAGGGCATAATAGACATCCTAGATTTGTTGCCTCTCACCATTCTTGGTTTGGATGCTGACAACACCTTTTCCAATGATGGGAATCTTCTCATCATTTCCCATTTTGATTTCTATTTTTATATTGCTGTCAATGGAGGAAAATAAATTTTTGTTACCACTCATGTGGTTGTTGCATTTGTTGTCCAAGTACCATACTTCATCATTGTTGCGTTTAGCAAGATTGCAAACAATGAATACATTGGACTGTTTGTCATTTTTAGCCTTGTTCTCATTTGCTACATTAGCATTTTGGCCTCCATGGTCACATTGCTTCTTTCTACACTCACTAGCATAATGGCCATACTTGTGACAGTAATAAAACTACACATTACTTTTCTAATTCCTTTGATTCGAACTGATGTTCTTCCTCTGGTTCTGGTTTGCTGATAGTGAGCTACTCGAGCGTCTCGTCTGTACTGTTAGAACCTCCTCTTTCAGAATTGTTTATACCTCTGCCTCTTTGACCTCTACCTCTATTGTTTCTTCCTCTTCCCTGACCTCTTGCATTGGTCTGAGCTTTGAATGCTTGCTTTAGGGAAGGAGCAGATCTGTTCAACTGTTGCTCATGGGTTTGTAGTGAACCCATCAACTCATCTATAGTCATTTGAGACAAATCCTTTGCCTCTTCAATGGCAATGACTATATAATCAAACTTAGTAGGCAAATTTCTTAGGATTTTCTCAACAATCCTTTGCTCTTCCATTGTTTCTCCATTGACTCTCAGCTGATTTACTAGGGTTGAAATCTTAGTGTGATAATATGAAATGGACTCATTATCTTTCATTTGTAGAGTCTCAAAATTTCTTCTCAAGAGCTGCAACTTAGCTAATCTCACTTTATCAGTCCCTTTATAACTATTTTGCAATATATCCCAAGCTTGTTTTGCATAGTTTGATGCTGCAATATGTGGGAAAATAGTCTCACTCAAGGGTGCTTCAATCAAACTGAGGGTTTTTGCATCCTTCATTCGAGTCTCCTTCAATTGATTCTTTTGTGCCTTTGAAAGGGCTGCAAATGCATTTGGGTCTGCGATATCATTGAACCCATTTGTGACCAACTCCCATAGGTCATTTGCAACTAAGATGGTTCTCATCTTCTTAGCCCATATATCATTATTTTGTCCATCAAAATTTGGTGGCTATTGCCAACCTTTGCTATCACCTCCTACCATTTTTCTCAAATTTGACAAGACTAAACAATGCTTAGATAACCTAGGGCTTTACTCGCAATAACAAACTGACTGATTGACGACCCAAAACAACAAGGTTCTAATACCACTTGTTGGGAGGCAGGGGTGCAATAAACACAAAGTCACTGCTGTGACATGATGGACAAAACATAAAATAAACACACATAATACACACAGTGACAACAAGAATAAACAAACAAAATTTAACTTTGCATATTTTCTATATTTGTTTCAAAATACAAAAACTTAGAGGATATTCTCTGATTTACATGAACAAAATAAAAATAAGCTATTTGGACAGATGACCAATGACTGGGTGCTACACTCACACCTCAAAAACTAAAACTGCTACAATCCTGTAGCTGCCGCTGACAATGCACTGCAACTGAGAAACATTCCTTTTGTGTTGTTGCTGTCACTGTTCTGTGTTGGACATTCTCTATTTCATCTGTTGCTGCAGGGTCTTCACTTCCAATACAAAAATCTTCTACTACTAACTCCAACGAATACATTCCTGTATTCCTTTTGTTTGTTTTTAGCAAGCTCATGAGAATGAGCACTTAGATTCAAAATTCAAACTTACTTAACTCATTTCATGTTATAGGTATTCGTTCGCTATTGCAAGCCCAAAAACAAGCGCTTAATTTGAATTCAAATTTATTTACCATATTAATTTCTCCAGGTATACGTTGGAGGCAAGTTGACAAGTTACGTGTGGGCTGAGTTGAAAAAATCTGCTGACTGCAGAATATAATATTCCAACATTATTTATGTGTAATGATATTGCATAACCATCGCGGTCCACCATTGCATTTTTGGCCTTCGTTTGAAACCCCAAGACTTTGCAATATATTTAGTTATGGCCTTTTGGGAGATGTCTCGACTAGTTCAGGCCAAATGCAATCCCCATAGTTTCACAACTGTTACAATATCTTTTCTTTAGTAACTATCGATTCCGTTGCATGTGTTTCTTGGCATATTTAGAGTATTTTAATGGGATGACATATTGCTATTCTCTCCTCATTAAAAAGCGGTCTTGTATTATCTTTTACATCGACCCACAACCTTTTTGTAGGGTCATTCTTTAATAACTAACAATATCGTCTGATGTCTTTGAAGTATACGTTTCTAAATATAACCAGACAAGTACAAATAATCAAGCTTGTCACGCCTACTTCGGAGAAGGGAAGTTATAACATTTAGGTGTAAGTATTAATCAACTCTTGGAACGGTAAACTTAATGTTTTTACTGTTTCGTAGATAGTTTGTTAACCTTATTTATTCATGGAAAACGTATTTCTCTTTAAAAAATATATAGCCGTTTTGCTAAGGAAAATGGAACAACTTTATCTCATTTAAATTTCGTTGCCATGTGCTTGTCGATCATGTCACTCTCTCTATAGGATTGCAATTCTAGTTGCATAGTCAATGCTTTTCTATGTTGTGCAACAGTCATAGACTTCTAATATTAACCGTTATGTCTAAATTCTTTGTGTAGTGTCAATTCTATACTAACGTGATGTTTGTCTTTGGAGCATGCAAAATTTTCTCTGCGAGCTTCTTCAGCTGATATGATACCAACATTTTCTTGCTTTAATCACATAGTGTCCTTGTCCTTTGTTTTCCTTTTGGGATCTACGCGTTATTCACTATTTATCTCAACCGTTTTTATACTTTTAAATCTTCAGTTACAACCTTGTAAATGTTTATTCTTGTCACTCTCTTCATTCGCTGCTTTGTTCCACACGTCCATTAAAGCGTTTCTTTAAAACCATTGAAAGCTAAAGTGACGATAGTATAGTAATTGTATTTAAAGAGTTTGGAATATCAGAAACCTTCAAAGTTTTAAGGTGGAATGTGTCGGATCATTTAGAAACAATACTAATTTTTTTATGCTATTATCCCTGTATAGGCGATATAAGAAACTGGTGGATATCGTTTCTAAAACAGAAACTTAGCTTACCCAGATTTGAAGATAATCACTAAAGGGTTAGGATTTATGGTGGAACTCCTTTTGATCTCTTTCGTATCTCGAAAGTAATATATAACCTCCACTGTAGCGTTTCGAATTAAATAGTGCTATGTGTTGTTCTTTTTTTTTTTTTAGACTGCAGGAATCGGGTAGCACGACCCCCTATAAACTGCAGTGCGCCTGGTAAACTTTTTAACGTGACCGGCGGCGCTGGCGCGACACGCCCTCCGGTACCACGGGACGGGGGAGACTAGAACTCGTGACCAGCAGAGCCGCAACGGAATTACTTAGCCAACCGAGCTAGGGCCCCCGCCCTGCTATGTGTTGTTCTACATGTGCTTAGTTAACACATATTTATCTCCACAACATTTCATCTTTTCATTTGAACTTGTACATATTGTTTTACATTTTTCTACCTTTTGACAAGAATAGTGAATAAACTGGACCTTGTATTCCGCCTACACCCTTGGTTCTTTTGTTGTCCTAGTTGGAAAAAAATTGTTTATTGGATGGGGATATCGGGTGCAAAGAGATATTAGGGAGGAAATTTAGGCAGGTGCATTGATTAATGTCATAATTTATAGATACTATAGCAAAGTGTGGCTTGTTTGGTTTATTGAAGTATTATGGACTTTATGGACACTGGGGTATAAGGAAGTGTTTGATCATGCTCATAGAGATCCTACTAACTTCAGCAGTGAAATAAGGTCAAATGTTTCTCCTTGGGTAGTATTCCATTTGCTAATACTAGAAGATATTTTGAGAATAGTTTTAATTATAATATTTTGGAAAGGAGGTGACCAAGGAGTTGGATAAATGAGCACGATTAGTCATGCTCCTCCTAAACTTATTTGGAGACAACCGGTTCAAAAACTGCCTATGGCCTGTGATGACTCAAATCTACATGCTCCATTTGAAAACATTTAGGAATTGGCTTATTCTCAATCTTCAACTCAAGAAAGTATTTCTGCAAGGGATGCTAGTTCATCTGGTTGGGAAGTTGACCACCTTAAAGAAGTTTTTGTTGAATATAACTTTAAGAAAATGCCCTTAATAATTTGGAGGATGCCTTTACGTTAAGTGAGAGAATCCCAATGTAGTCGCTAATTCAGCAAGGAATGAAAATGGTAATGCACATGAAATTTCTCTCAAGGGCATATCCAATTCTTATAGTGATTGTACTTTTGCTTCTACTGTGATCTTGAAACACCTTGCTTTGTTTTCTATAAGTAGAAACTTTTATTATGAAACCTCATATATCTCTGTCATTGCATGTATAAGCCAATTTGACTGTCGATTCTCATTTGGCAATTTCGGTTAAGGATGTTATTCAATTTTTCTAAGAGAGTAGACATTACATACATTAGAAAGGCGTCAATAAGAGTTTATGTAATTGTTATGTAGTGAGGTATAGTGCATTAAAATATTTCTTAGAACTTGAATATAGGATGAGAAGTTCGTAATGGTTGATAGACTTCTATAGTTAATACCTGTGTAAATTTATGCAAGAGAGAGGGTATTGAATTATTCCATGCAAATCATATTAATTTTGTGCATTAAGTGACTAAGTTTTAGTTGTGCAGTTACAAGTTATCTATCCGTGCAAGACAATGAAGCTAAGAGAGTATCTATTCATTTGAAATTTTAGGGAGAAAATTATTGTTAGGGTTAGGGTTCATTTAGGGTAAAAATTGGGTTTAGGATAAGGGTTGGGGTTAGGGTTAGGGTTCAATTAGGCATATTAATAATATCTTTAAGGGTTAATAATATATTACAGCTTAATAATATGTTAGGGATAGTTTAAGGTTAGTGTTAGGGTTAACATTAAAGTTAGGCTAAGTGTTCAATTAGGATTATTTTAGTTATGGATATGATTTGGGTTTAATTAGATTAAGGGTTAGGGTTCAATTAGGGTTAAGGTTAAGGTTCAATTATGTTTCAATCAGGGTTAGGTTTAAGGTTACAATTTTTTTTAGGGTTAGGGTTTTGGTTTATGGTTAGGGTTAGGGAAAGGTTATGGTTATGATTATGGTTTATGATTTAAGGATATGTTTATAGTTATAGTTAGTGTTACAATCATGGTTAGGCTTAGAGATAGGTTTAGGTTTAGGATTATGATTTAGGAATTTGTTAGGATTAGGGTTTGGGTTTAAAATAGGTTAAATTTATGATATTATGGTTAGGTTAAATTTATGATTTTGTAGGGTTTACTATTTAGGTAAGGATTAGGGATAAGTTTATGGTAGGGTTAAGGCTAAGATTAGGGTGTGAGTTATGCTTATGATTTTAGAGTTGAGAATAGGGTTAGTGTTGAAGCAATCAAACTTATTACTGACATTTACCCCTTAATCATTTCATTAATAAATGATTTAAAAATACCAGTCCATAATTAAAAAAATAATTTTACCAAACTTATTAATGACTTTCACCTTGAAGATTATTAGGCTGAGAGGTGTTCTACAGTCATAGCAAGGGTGGAAAAAACCTGAGTACATAAAAAAGAAATGGCGTTAGTTACAAATTGAAGAAAATGAAGGGTCAACAGTGGAGGGATTTGAAATGTCACGAATGTGGAAGGTGACATTTACGAAGGTGGAAGGAGCTAAAAGATTAAATGGTTGGTGTTCAAATGTATTGTACTAAAACTCTTATTGCAGATTTTGGTGACAAGGCCATTGGGAGAGTGGACTTTGGCTTTTGGTGGATTATTCTTCTCTGGGCAATTATGCAAAATTGAATCTGACCAGTTGTACTATCAAATATTCAAATTTGATGAACGATCTAATAGACCAATGAATCTCACTCCCTTTCTCTACAATAAAATCTTTTGTGCAAGGAAAAATGAGGCAATTTGTATACGATGTCTCCGACATGAAATGCGAAGTGCGGTGGGGAATTGAAATGTTGGAGATATCCATTGAAACGTCGGGAAGAGGTAGGCAACAAAAAGTGTCATAGGTGTTTAAAGTCAAGACTCAAAGCACTTTGCATGTTCTACCGAACTTTCTATGTGTGTCGTACCAAGTGCATCTAATCCAGTGATGTGAGAAAGCATCGCATGTTAAAAATTTGTGAACGAAACAACTAGGTAACTGCTGAAACTTCCAAGTTTGAACAATTCAATGTATGTATTTGGATACCTTTGTTAAAAAGTTAAATTTTTGTCAAATTTATTGTATTCAAAGTCATACTAGATGGCTTCGAGGGGAAAAGTATGACGAAACGAGAATGAAAATAATGTTTGGGTCTTTTGGAACTATTGAGTCGATAATAATAGAAAAAAAATATTGCGCATATGTAACTTTCTTATTATAAAATTTTTAAGTTAAGGAAAGTTTTTTATTGCTAAGATGTTTTATTTAAATATTATATTTTTTAACCCTCGTAGTAATTTTACATTTCATTTTTTCTTCAAAATTAATAAATAATTATTTAGTCATGGTTTAAACATTGAAAACATTTGATCTTTAACATTTAAATAAAAACGAAAAAAAATCCTTTTAAGATTTGTTCAAACGAATTTCACAAATTTGTTCAACAATCAAATGGAAATATTTTTCAAAATACATAATTGTTGGAGGCCTTTCTTTAAACTACCGCTTAATTCAGTGTCCAAGGCTTGCTGTTTAACGATTTATATGCGCTTCGAATGACAGGATTTTTGAGTATCGATTTTGGTGGAGAAGGAAATCGTACTGATCTTGAAACCGATTTTAGATGGGTTCCTGATGACGACTTCATACACAACCTCAGTGAGAAAGTAGGATTTATTATGGAGGGAAGAGTCCAAGTAAATTTTTTCACATTTGGCTGGAGTTAATTTTCACCTTGAAATTCCATATGGCTCCGTAATTTCTCTTTGTTTGACGGTTTTATAATCAATTGTTCAGGTATCCTCAAGACCCATTCGACTGCCTATGGAATCCTTGTGGCCTTTCATGTATTGCTTGTCGAATCACTTTTATTTAATGCCAGAGGCGTTACAAGAAGAGGGTAGATTCAATGGCAGAGGCGTTATAGGTATTGATTAGGCTGCACAACCCAACAATAATGACAATGTTGATATTACCAATCAAATGAGCAGCAATAATATTAAATTCAATAATCGATAAAAAGAAAAAGAAAAATATAATCAACAACAATGCATGCATTGGTGACAAGAATAAATGATGATTTTGCATGCACGGCCTCCTATAACAGCTGCAACAGACCCATTCACACAACAATTATGAATTTATTTAGAGTAATTTTGCATGTACACCTCCACTCTATCCATGCATACCAACTATAACAATTGTAACAACACAACCTCATCTATTTATTTGTATGTGCAATATTTTTTTCTTATTAGAACTATTAGGGTTCAAATTTCTACAATTGCAGGGTTGCTGAGAGTTTTCAGACTTTTCAGAGCAAGAATATGTCGAATAGCCAATTAGAAATGTTGTTGAACAAGCTAGTGACAGACCTCACAAAGCAGATCAATGGACAACATGCATCAAAAATGACAGACCTCAAAAAGAAGATCGACGAACAATAAGCATCAACAACAAAGCAGATTGATGCATAACAGGCATCGACACTCATTGTTTTATCTTTTTATTTTCCTATTTAATAATCCCCCTTTTAGTAAATGTGCACATAAATCTTTTAGAAAATGTAAACAAGATGATAAATGTAAACAAGATGAGCTTTGTTGTAGGGAACATCATCCCCGCTAAATAAAAGATTGAAAGGTGACAAATCCAACAATAAGGCACAGGCGTTGATTGAACTGCAAAATAAACTAGGGTAAGCAAGTAAGCTTTTCATTTGAGAACAAATAAATCTACACTGGTAAATCTATTTGTTTTGGGTGTGCCCAAATATCATTACTCTAATTTTCTCACATAATGGTTTTCTTTAATTGCTTGAAGACAATTTATTTTCATTTATTTATTTATTGTTTTTATTGAAAGGTCTGCAACTATGAGTTTCTTTTGATTAAGTATGTCAGGAATATGCAATCCTCCTGCAATAAGCAATGATTTCATGTCATATTTGTTGAAATGAACAATATTGAGAAAATTATAGTTTGTTATTGTTACCACTGTTTGGGGTCAAAATACTCAAATCATTTATTACCACTATAAATCATAAGATCCCATTATTCTCCTTACAAATGGATGTGCTTATGTAGGTACAAATTTAAGGATGAAGGGCTACTAAAAAGGGCACTTGATCTCTTCTCAGATGGGTGGGACAATGATTGTTGCATCTTTAAAATGCTTGGGAAAAGTGTGATGCAAACATGCGTGTATTACCATTTGGTGAAGGAGAATCCAAAAATATCAAAGGATAACTTACAAATGAGCTTGAGTGAATTCTTTGGAGGGAGAAGAGAGTATGGCAAAGAAGCTCGAGGGCTAGGGTTGGAGGCATTTGTGCGAGGTCCATCCAATAATTGTTGCTGCAATAGAGGTATTGGAAGGAAAACTATTAATGAGATTGATTGCTTGTATGCTGTTGTGGTTGGAGCAATTGTAGTGGACAACAACATAGAACAAGCAACATCCATATTTTTAGGTCTCGGGAAGTGGAGCTCTTCAACCTAGGTTGTTTTGTTTTGTCATTCAGGAAGTGGAGCTCTTCAACCTAGGTTGTTTTGTTTTGTCATTGAGGAAGTGGAGCTCTTCAACCCATGTTTTGTCATCCATATTTTGATTTCTTCTTATAAATAAATTAAACTATGAATAATTATGCATGTTTTGAGTTGATCTTGTAAATTTATTTCATTTTTAAATTAGACTTAATTTTTTTTTAAAAATTACTAAACATAGAAAAGCATAAAATTAAGTGCAAAAGAAATATTTTAAATTTAGTATTTCATATAAAAGTAGTTTTCAAATTAAATATATAAAACAAGTTTCTAAATTTTAGAAAATTAAGTGCAAAAGAAATATTCTAAGTTTATTATTTCATAGAAAAGAAGTTTTTAAATTAGACTTAAAAAAAAGTTTCTAAATTTTAGAAAATCAAGTGCAAAAGAAATATTCTAAGTTTATTATTTCATATAAAAGAAGTTTTTAAATTAGATGTAAAAAAAAAGTTTCTAAATTTTAGAAAATCAAGCGCAAGAAAAAAAATTCTAAATTTATTATTTCGTATAAAAGTAGTTTTTAAATTAAGTTTTAAAATTTGACATAAAAAGAAGTTTCTAAATTTAAAAAAATTATGAGCCAAAGAAATATTTTAAATTTATTTGTTTAGAATAAATTTCAAATATATTTTTTGCTTTCTAAAAAATCAAACAAATTTGATGAAACAAAAAAATAAAATCAAAGAGATTTCATAAAACAAAAAAAATCAAAGATATTTCATCAAACAAAAAATTAAAGAGATTTGATGAAACAAAAAAATCAAAATCGAAGAGATTTCATAAAAAAAAAACAAAATCAAAGAGATTTCATTAAAGAACAAAAAAATTCAAATCAAAGATATTTGATCACAAAAATAAATCACAAAGATTTCAAAATTTTTAGTATAAATAAATTAAAAAATTAGATAAATAAATCAAAGGTGAAAAAATAAGTTAGGTTCAAGTATAGGGTTCAATTAGAGTTACTAAAATCATAAAGATTTCAAAATGTTTAGTATAAATTAAAAAATCAAATAAGTAAATCAAAGGTTAAAAAATAAGTTAGGTTCAAGTATAGGGTTCAATTAGAGTTACTATTAGGGTTAGAGTTTCAGTGTAGTTAGGGTTTGGGTGCAATTAAGATTTAATTAAGGTTGAGTTAGGGCTTCAACTAGGATTCAATCAGTGATATGAGTAAGGTTAAAGGTGTTATTGTTGAATTAGAGTTTAATTATGGTAAGTCTTATTAAGGTTCAATTAGAGTTAGTATTAGGGTTTGGGTGCAATTAGAATTTAATTAAGGTTCAATTAGGGTTACAACTAGGATTCAATTAGGGTTATAACTAGGGTTCTAAAGTGTTATTGCTCAATTAGAGTTTAACTATGGTAAGTGTTAGGATTCAATTACAATTAGGGTTCAACTAAGGTTAGGGTTCAAATAGGGTTAGGATTAGTGTTAGGGTTAGGGTTCAATCAGGCTTAGAGTTAGGGTTAGGGTTAGGGTTAGGGTTATGGGTATGGTTATGGTTACCTAGTTAAGGTTATCATTATGAATATGATTATCATCATGAATAGGATTAGGGTTAATGTTAGTGTTAGGGTTAGGATTAGGGTTAGCTTTATCATCACAAATAGGTTTATCATCACAAATAGGATTAGGGTTAGGGTTATGATTAAGGTTAGGTTTAGGGTTATCATCACAAATAGGTTTATCATCATGAATAGGGGTTAGGGTTATGGTTAGGGTTGGGGTTATCATCATAAATAGGTTTATCATCACAAATAGGGATTAGGGTTAGGGTTAGGGTTAGGATTTCATTATTTATCTAATAATATAATAAAATAATATAGTATAATTAATTCATATAATATACTAGAATTAGGGTTAAGATTAGGGATAGGGTTGAGTTTTAAAGTGTAGAATTTATTGTCATTATTCATTTGCTCACAAATCTAAACTTAATATATCTCGATGTATTTTGGTTAGGGTTAGAGTTAAAATTGGGATTAGGGTTGGGTTTATCATCACGAATAGGCTTATCAGCGAATAGGTTTATCACCATAAATAGGATTATCATCATGAATAGGATTAGGGTTAGAATTAGGGTTAGGGTTAGTGTTAGGGTTAGGGTTAGTATTAGAGAAGGGGTTATCATTACGAATAGGTTTATCATCATGAATAGGATTAGGGTTAGGGTTAGGATTAGGGCCAGGGTTAGGGTTATGGTTATGGTTAGGTTTAGGGTTAGTGTTAGAGTTAGGATTAGGGTTAGGTTTATCATTATGAATAAGATTAGAGTTAGGGTTAGGGTTAGGGTAAGGGTTAGGGTTAGGGTTAGTGTTAGGGTTAGGGCTGTGGTTATGGTTATGGTTAGGGTTAGGGTTAGGGTTCAGATTATGATTATGGTTAGGGTTAGGGTTATCAACGTGAATAGGTTTATCATCATGAATAGAATTAGGGTTAGGGTTAGTGTTAGGGTTAGAATTGGGGTTAGGTTTTCATCACAAATAGTATTAGGGTTAGGGTTAGGGTTATCGTTAAGGTTAGGGTTAATGTAATGGTTAGGGTTAGGGTTAGGGTTATCAATGTGAATAGGTTTATCATCACAAATAGAATTAGGGTTAGGATTAGGGTTAGGGTTAGTGCTAGGGTTAGAATTAGGGTTAGGTTTATCATCATGAATTGTATTAGGGTTAGGGTTAGGGTTACGGTTAGGGTTATGGTTAAGGTTGGGGTTAGTGTAAGGGTTAGGGTTAGGGTTAAGGTTAAGGTTAGGGATAAGGTTAAGTTTTAAAGTGTAGAATTTATTGTCATCATTCATTTGCTTACAAATCTAAACTTAATATATCTCGACGTATTTTGGTTAGGGTCAGAGTTAAATTGGGATTAGGGTTGGGGTTATCATCATGAATAGGGATTTGGGTTAGGGTTAGGGTTAGGGCTAGGGCTATGGTTATGGTTATGGTTATGGTTAGGGTTAGGGTTAGGGTTAGGGTTATCATCACGAATAGGTTTACCATCATGAATAAGATTATCATCACGAATAGGATTAGGGTTAGAATTAGGGTTAGGATCAGTATTGGGGTTAGGGTTAGGGTTAGGGTTAGTGTTAGGGTTGGGGTTATCATCACAAATAAGCTTATCGTCATGAATAGGATTAGGGTTAGGGTTAGGATTAGGGTTGGGGTTATTCATGATGATAAACCTAACCCTAACCTTAACATAACCCTAGCCCTAACCCTAACCCTAATCCTAACCCTATTCATGATGATAAACCTATTCGTGATGATAAACCTAACCCTAACCCTAATCCTAATCCTAATATTAACCCTAACCCTAATCCTAACCCTAATCCTAAGCCTAAGCCTAACCCTAATCCTAGAATCCTAACCTAATGAAACCCTAACCCTAACCTATTCCTAATTCTAACCTTAACCCTAATCTTAAACCTAACCCTAACCCTAACCCTAACTCCTTAACCCTAACCCTAAACAAAATTAATAAACCTAACCCTAATCCTAACCTTAATCTTAATCCTAACCCTAACACAAACCTTAACCCTAATTAAACCCTAACCCTAACCCTAACCCTAACCCTAACCCTCATCCTAATCCTAACCTAATTAAACCCTAATCCAAACCCAAACCCTAACCCTAACCTAATTAAACCCTAACTCTAACCCTAATCCTGATCCTAACCCTAACCCTAATCCTAACCCTAAACAAAATTAAAAAACCTAACCGTCTTTCTAACCCTAACCCTAACCCTAACCCTAATCCTAATTAAACCCTAACCCTAACCCTCATCCTAATCCTAACCTAATTAAACCCTAACCCTAACCCTAGTCCTAACACTAACTTTAACCCTAACCCAAACCCTAACCCTAACCTAATTAACCCTAACTCTAACCTTAACCCCAATCCTAACCCTAAACAAAATTAAAAAACCTAACCCTAATCCTAACCCTAACCCTAACCTTAACCCTAACCCCAATCCTAACTCTAACCCTAACCCTAACCCTAACCCTAACCCTAACCCTAACCCTAACCCTAACCCTAATCTTACCCCTAACCCTAAACCTAACCCTAATCCTAATCCTAACCCTAACCCTAACCCTAACCCTAATCCTAATCCTAATTGCAATCCTAGCCTATTTAAACCCTAACCCTAACCCTAATACTAACCCTAACCCTAATACTAACCCTAACCCTAAACCTAATCCTAACCCTAACCTAATTAAACCCTAACCCTAATCATTACCCTAATTCTAACCCTAATCCTAACCTTAATCATATTAACTATCATATTATAATATATTAATTATTATAATAATTTTATAATAAAATATATAATAAATATAAAAAATAATTTATTTACGATATTACATCTTGGGCTGCGACTGCTACTAGCATATATATATTATTTTAATAATATATATAAAATATGGACTCAAAATATCGAGGAATACATTGAAATAATTACTTTTCATATCGGCTCCATGCGGGGCTTAAATTTGACAGTCAACCTTGCTTGTCAACAAATTTTTTAATGATGGTTATCTATTCAAAGGTGCCCTTAAAACATTATGATATACCTTAGTGTAAGTAAAATTATATATAAATCAAATATATATATCATTATAATTCTATATAAATTTTGACAGTCTATCCAAAATATCTCCTTTCATCTGATACAATCTTCTTAAAATTTTGATAGTATTTTACTGCAAAAATCTCTAAATACGGTCATATGACCATCAAATTTAAGCCTTGGCTCCATGAACTTCTCCATGAGCGGTTGAAAGCAAGAAGAAAAGCAAGATACATACAACCAAGGCTTGATTAATGAAAATTGGAGCACAATTTCCTTGAATAGGGGAGGAGAATATTTAAAGGTGGGAAGATGTGGGTATAAATAAGAATTGATGAGTTTATGATAGCGTTGTATAATCTCTTTTCTTATTCTTTTTTAGTTTTTATGTAGAAAGTTGCCTCTAAGAGGCGCAATTTTGAGAGACAACTTTCTATACTATTGCTTTCAACTCAGTGATCTAATATAGAAACTTGCTTCAAAATTAAATAAAGCATTTCTAATTTGAATAGAATATTTCTAATTCAGAAGTCAAACTATTTGAAATTTACAATTGTTTAAAATATTTTCTAATTTAAACTGTTTGAAGTATACACCTTTTATTTGTTTTTCTTTCACGGATTTTGTTGAGGTGCTAGTTTAAGCTTTTGTTAAAGAGTAAGACTAGCATACCTATATTTAAAAAATATATGTAATGTACGCCGAGAGATATTCTTTTGAAGACACCTATAATATAAATAAAATAAAATAATCCTTAAATGGGTCTAAAGTAAAAAATAAGAGAGATCCATTATATCAATTTTGCAATGTGTTCACCCCTAGATGCAATGCATATAAAATATAATATAAACTTATACCTTTTCACCTTTCTATGCTCAATAATTTCAAATGATGGAATTTCTAATGGCTTATTACCTCTAATGACATCAATTTGGTGATAAATCATCACTAAAAGTAAAAAATTATTGAATTGTGTTCACTTAAAATCATGAATGTTTATTGTGCTCCAAAATTTTGAATATTATATATTCTCCACCTACACTACATTGGATGAGGCATTTAAGTTTTGTTGCACTATTATGAGCAAATTTTGAACTTACATGCTCATATTCCTTTAAAATGAGAGCATATCCCTTTTCACTATATAATTTCTCAAGTTCTCATATACAATTCATTTGAATATTTTCACAACAAACCTCCAATCTAATTTCCCCTTGCATCAAAAAAAAAAATTCTTCATGCTCAAAGATTGAAGTAGCATCTTCATATACATAGGAATCACTATCCAAAAGATTGAAGATTTGTTATAGGTTGGTAGAAAATAGCCATTTTCTCATAATTTAGCTTGCAAATTGCTAAGATTTTAAAAAACATGTATTAAAATTTTATTACAATCATTTATTTCTACATATAGATATTTATTAGGCTAATATAGAGAAGATTGTTGCAATCTTGTAAGTTTGAGATTATGATTTATGTCTTAATGGGGCTTTAAGTTTTTTGTAATGATTCTTAGCCATAAAATAATTTTGAGTGTCCATAATTATGTCCCATCGTAACTTTTGTTAATGCTTTAATTTAGCATTAGCTTAAGCACTTTAAAATCATTGCAAAAATTGATCAACCGTGGTAGACAATTGAACCATAACCTCAGTTGAACCCTAACCCTGATATAATTGTAACCATATCCCTAATGAGTTCGTAACCCTAAACCTAATTCTAATTGACCATTTATTGAATCCTAACCCTAATTGGGCTCTAACCTTAACTTTGAACCCTAATTAAATTAATTGAAATTTGACTTGTACCATAATTGAACTCAAAATTTTAGCCTAATTAAATCCTAACCTAAAAATAATAGACATTGTTGTTCAAGAAACAAAATGTTAAATGGTATTATAGGTCTTCCCATATAAAATATTTTTTTATAAAAAATGGCAAAAAAAAAGTTATACATAGGTGATTAGAGGGGTTTCATATTTGACAACATTACATTCACCTTTCCTCACCAACATTAAAAAAAACCAAAACCACAACTACTCTCAATTTTTTTACATTTGAGAGGACGAACCTTGTTCTAATATGATGCTTTTTTAAATATAAATTATAAATAATTTTTAATGAATAAAAATAAAACAATTTAAAAAAGACATCATCAATAATTTTTTTTTTTTTACTCTTAAATTAAATAAGATATAAGTTAAATTATATGAAAATCCATCTGAAAAAAAGTTGACTTCAAAAACTTTAATCAATAAGAAAATATATAATGAGACTTCATCTGCTAGCATGCTGATTCTCCATTTTATCATAGTATCACCCATTTCCTCGAAGAACGGAACCCGTTTTTGCAAGCCCTTAGCTTTTAATGTATGCCAATTATAGTTGTGTTCGCCTGTCCTAGGCTTCCAAACATATTGTGGCCATATTTTGATCTTCAAAATTAAATAAATCATTTCTAATTTGAATAGAATATTTCTAATTCAGACTGTTTGAAATTTATAGTTTAAAATATTTTTAATTCAAACTGTTTGAAATTTATAGTTGTTTAAAATATTTTCTAATTTGAATTTGCCTTTAATGAATATGGAAATTTGATTTAAAATCAACTAAAACATTTCTAAGTCAAACTATTTGAAATTTACAATTGTTTAAAATATTTTCTAATTTAAACTATTTGAAGTATACACCTTTTATTTGTTTTTCTTTCACGGATTTTGTTGAGGTGTTAGTTTAAGCTTTTGTTAAAGAGTAAGATAAACACGATGACCTTTTTTATACTAAATTTATCCGACTCTTATAACAAAATTTCACTCCATTGAAAATTATCGGCGGGTCCAATGGTTAGAATATGCTAGACTTCTTTACGAGCGGGCCCACGAGAAAGACTACCCTCCTGTCATTAACACACCAGCGGAATTATTCAATGTGGATGATATTAAACAAGGAATAAAGAACTTAGCAAGTGGCAAAGCACAAGACATAGATGGGCTACAGTCTGAATTTTTAAAATGGGGGACTGAAATTCTTGCCCCTCACATAAAAAGAATTTTCAACAATGTCAATCGGGAAGGTTTTCCTATGGAGTGGACTACCAGTGTGGTCATCCCTTTATTTAAAAGTGGTGATATCAATAACCCATCTAACTATCGCACAATTATGGTCAACTCTATCTTTGGCAAGCTATTTGGGAGCATGATTGAACGTAGGATCAGCAAATGGGCAGAAAATGAGGGCAAAAGAGCAAAGGGACAGGCAGGTTTCAGATCCAAGCACTCTACCATCGATCACTGCATCACCCTTAGACACTTGATTGAGAAAATTTGGGATAACCAGGGTGAGGAAGCTTATTGTTGCTTTGTAGACTTTAAGAAAGCTTTCGACACAGTGCCTAGAGACAAATTATGGTCTCGGATGGAAGAATTAGGCATTCCAAATGCATATAGAGCAGCTGTTCATAGGCTGTATGAGAAGGTCAGTGCTAAAATCAGAACAAGTGAAGGTATGTCAGAATGTTTTGACAGTGACATTGGAGTTAAACAGGGCTGCCCTCTATCCCCTACGCTTTTTGGGCTATACATTGATAAGTTGGAAGCGTGGTTAAGCAAGGAAGGCGGGGATGGTATCCATTTGGCAGGTTATGTAGTAAAATTACTTCTATATGCTGACGATCTTATCCTAATCTCAAAAACAGCTCATGGGTTAAGAGAACATCTAAAAGCCCTAGAACACTTTTGTCAGGAAGTTGGGATGCAAGTGAACACATCCAAGACCAAAATCATGATTTACTCATTGAATAGAAAAATTAAACAGCATACCTTTCTTTTTGAAGGCAGCCCACTTGATATAGTGAAAGAATACAAATATCTTGGGATTGACTTCCATTATAAGCTCAGTTGGGAAACCTGTAGAACGAAAAGGATACAGGGAGGTTGGAAAGCCTATTATTTGCTCCAAAATAGGTGTAGAAAAGCTGAACTTTGGGATTGGAAAACCAAGAAAACCCTTTTTGGTTTACTTGTCACGCCGGTTGTGCTTTATGGGTGCGAAGTGTGGGGAAGCAACACATCAAAGTGCAGTTGGAGACAGATAGAAAGAATCCAGAAACACCTAATAACAAATAATCTCAAAGTTAAAGCTACTGTTCCTTATGAAATCCTGCTAGCTGAGGCGGGAGCTTTTCCTTTGGAAGCTTCAGCGATAACCCGGTTGTTAAGTTATCTAAAAAAGGTTGAAAACATGGATAACCACCGGTGGCCCAAAACGGTTATGGAGGAGATTCTAGTCCGAAGAAAGAAAACATGGATGAAACAGAACATCAAGTGGCTGAACAAGTGGAACATCAAATTACATGAGTGTCCTGACACCAACAGTGAAATAAAAATCTATGTGAAGGAAAAATTCAGGACTGCCATGTGGTCAAATCAGATCGGACGAAAAAAAGCATATTACATCAAAGAGTTTAACCCAGCTAAGGAACATGGTGAAAAACCATATTTAGGTGCAACTATTAAAGGGAAAGCGAGGCTATTAATTGCTCAATTGAGAACGGGGTCCCACCATCTTAGATGTGAGACTGGTAGGTGGAAGACTCCTAAGGAAACTTGGGAAGAAAGAACGTGCTTATTTTGTAATAAGGGAGTGGTGGAAACGGAGTGGCACTTCGTCATGGAATGCACAACGTACGAAAATATCCGTAATCAGTACTCAAGTATTTCAGATGTGGGCAATATGCAGCAGTTATTTGAGGAGGATAAGATAAATCAGACGACTAGCCTCCTAGTCAAAATTAATAGCAGGAGATCTGATCTGGAGAAGAGTCTGGAGACAAACTAAATTGTTGAGTGTCTCGGTCCCATAGGCTGTTTAGTCTCGTGGACGTCATTAAAATCTTTCATTCATTCATTCAAGCTTTGTACGAAGAAAATATTTTAAATATTTAAGAACTAAGGGCAGAAACATCCTCATCCTCGTCCAGAAACCATTAGCTATGTTAAGAGGGGGGAAAATATGTAAGCGTGGCTCTAGCCCAGATAGACCACCTCGCCCAGCGATCGATTAAATCTAAAGGAAAGCGAAAACATGTTTAATCGGGCTCGTGACCGCCATTTTCAAGCAGCGGTGCTGCAAAAATTATATCCTCCTCAACCTCTTTATGATGACGAAAATCGGCTTCCATACAATGATAACCAGGTGCGAATTGTTTCTCAATCCACTTCGCTTTAAGTATTTTAATCCCCAAATAGAAACAATTTCGTTTATATTCTTTCGTTCAAACAGGCAAACAATTAAATCGATATTCGTAATCACATCAGCCGAAGCATTTGCATTCTCATTTACCTGGTTATATTCTGCATTGCTGATCACCGTGGAATTTAGGTTTTCAAATGTTGTGAAGTAGAATTTAGGGTCTCAAATACTTGTGAAGTGGAATATAGCGTTTTAAATACTCGTGAAGTGGAAAATAGGGTTTCAAATACTTGTAAAATGCAAAATTCTTAATTCATTATTTAATGACAAAATTAAATGCAAATAATTCAAATTAGTGTGGAAACTGAAAAGTGGAATATAGAGTTTCAAATACTTACAAAATACAAAACTATTACTATTAATTCATTATATAATTTAAGAAACAGAAGGCATCTTTTTGTGGCTGTAACCTTGCTAAGTTTTGTCTGCACATAAAAAGACTAACACATCAATAAGTAGGTGCACAAATTTAGTGGCTTGCCACCTAAAACCAGTGCCTAAAGCATAAGGAAATCGGCAGAGACATAAGGGAAGAGCGCCTAAGTATTAAAGGGAATAAAATAGACTTAGGAATGGCGCACATCTTGACTGTCAAATCCACTAGGAAATTCCACTTGAAACATGGCAATTTGGTTATAAAAGCACGCCTAGTATGAAGGAGAAAACAAGTTGTAAAAGTATACTTTCAGCTGGCCAAACCACACCTAAACTCAGCTCAGTCAGTCGTAAGGTGGCAAAGGCTTTAGAGTTTAGAGATGTGCGCCATTCAAGTCAGCTTTAAAGCATAAAAAAGGTATAAAAGCATGCAAACGCCTATATATGTAGGCAGTTACCTTTGCAAACTTCACCAATGAATTCCTGTCTGCTGTCCACGGAAGAAGCATGGTATTTTCTCAGTGTTATCCCGAATTTCCAGGACAGGGATGGCGGGGCGCGTCCCCAAGTCCCCGATTTTCAAGCCAATTTTGGGGACGGCTAGGGGATGGCAAATAGGACAGCTATATAAAATATAGGGAAAATTTAAAATATTCATATGAAAACATGGATAAAGCATGCATGTATACATTAGAAAACCTTAACATATAACATTTGTGTTCAGAATTCATTGTCAATACTCAATATGCATTCAGAATTCAGAATTTATTGTCAATATGCATGTGATATTAAAAAATAACATATAAGTTTTATCATATGACAGTCCAAGACAGTCAACAAAATGACTGTACCATGACAGTCCACGGAGCTTGTAGAGAGAAAGACAGTTACAAGTTTTATAATGGAAAGGGAGGTTGCTTAATAAGATGGACTCTTGTGATAGAGGGATAAAGGGATTGTATGGGTGAATGAATTCAATGAATTTGTTCCAAGTATATACTCAAAACAGTGAACTTAAATCCAATATTTCCTATTGTCATCACAATATATGGACCTGAGTAGTTGATGAAGCACAGTTTAGTGTGCCATAAAGTCGTGTGACATATGCTAATGCTGCACAGAGGTCTCTGTCTTCTTCCAGGTCTGTCCAAGGTAGTCATCATTGTTCTACCATCTGATGCTATTTCATCTACTCCAGTTGATATGGTTATAGATTCCAAAGCAGGAACTCACAAGGCAGTAGACAGTTCAGTGAGAAAGAAGGGTGTATAGTTTCATGAGACATGATAGGAAATGCACAATATACTCTACAGTAAGCACTGTCATGACAGTCTACACAGTCAGATGACAGTCCAAACAGCAAACTTCAAAGGACAGTGGTTCATGAAAGGTACAAGTGACTAGGACAGTGTTTACTGTACAGAGCAATATGATAATGTTTCAAGGTGTAGAGGACAGAGATAGCGAACAGTGCTCCATTTGAAGTAAAGACAATGTAAGTTTCAATAGCACAGTCATGTATCCTGTGATAATCTACCATGAAGAGGCACAAGATCACATCTGAATACCAGAAGGAAAGCAGAGAGGGTTTCACATGATGAAGAAGCACAGTATTGTCAAGAAGTGGAGCTACAAATAATGGTGGACAGACTCATAGGCATGAAACCCTAAGCCATGGAAAGGCAGTCAAACAGCAGTTTAGCATAACAGTTGACAGTGTCATTTAGTGAGCTGGGAGGTAGGGGCCCACTAAACAATAAATAAGATATTTTAAAAAAAGTGAAATATGTTTTTTTTTTAAATTTATGCCTGCTGTAGGGGACGGTCAGCCGTCCCCAGGACGGTCGGGGGACGTCCCAGATTTCCCCTGCTGTCCCCGGCTGCAGGCAGGGAAGTCCCTGGGCTTTCGGGATGTTTCCTTTTTTTTTTTGCAAATTGGGGACACCTAGGGGACATCCCCTAGCCATCCCCGGGATAGGGATGGGGGTTTTAGGCCCGGGGACGTGCCCCCGGGTAACACTGTTAATTTTCTTCATAGTTTTACAGGTCTTTCAAGGAGTTTTCAGTGCCATTATAAAAGGTTGTCAAGTACAACCGCGGCAAAGTGCAGTTTTCAGTGTTTGGGTTTACTATGACAAGAGATGGTGATATAAACAGTCATAACAGTCCTGGATCTTCGGTTGACAATTGTGTTTATGCAGCATAATTTATCATCTCCTTTTCTTCAGACATGTATCGTTGTTGATAAAGAGTTAGGACAGTAAGAATGAAGGGCTTCAGCAGGCAATGGAAAAGGTTCAACCATTGCTTTTTCAACCTCATGAAAACATACACGATGGTCCTTGTGGTGTCACAGAATCAAAGAATGTTTTTCCAAGCTTCCAAGTTTGAGGGTTCATATTCAGAGGATTGGCTGATATATCTATGCTATGGTTTTTTTTTAGTTTTCATCTTCAGAAAACCCATGGAGTGATTTTGAAGTCTGTAGTTGAATCAGTGAGATGCGATCCTAGTTGATTGTCGTTGTGGATTTGTGGTGGCTAGGGTTTTGGAATTCTTCACAAGATTTGAAGTGTTCAGCAGTTCAAGTCAAAAGTTGCTTTAGATTTCCAAAAGGTCATTCGTGTGCAACATGCTATTTTTAGCAGTGGCTACATTAAGTATTTGTCAACTCCAGCAGGGGCTCTTTTTGGGCGATGGATACCTATTTTAGGCCATCTGTTTTTTTATTATTGTTTTAGGACTATTTTGCTTAAAAGTAGTTTTCTTTCCACTTTTCCTATCGATAAGAATAGAATAGCTTTAGATTATTGTTTGTTGAGATATTTTATTATTATTCTTAAATCCCTACGAAGCTCTTTATTGAAAACCTATAAATAAGTGTCTTGAGCACATAAACTCTGAATGATAGTGGATGCTAAGTTTATGCTGAAGAAACTATTGTTTAGCTAAAGTGGTTATTAAACTTATGTTCGAAATTTCACAAAGTAAATCAAAAGAAGATTACATTTAATCAAGCTTTGTAATTGGCGAAGTGTGTGTTTAAGTTGTAGCTTTGAATGTGTTTTAATTATTTATCTCTTAAAATCATTTGATGTTCATCTGTTTACTTCTCTCCCGTCGATGTGGATCTACTGGCTTCTGTTTTAGCCAATTAGTAAGCATTTGTTTTCTTCCCTTCAAATCTTTGTTTGCAATGAAATACTTGCCTCTGTTTTAGCTAGTAGGAAGTTGTCATTTTCATTTGTGCTTGAATGGTTTGCTTCCCATAGTTTCTGAAAATCTTGCTGTAGGGCTTGACTATTAATGATCTAGATCATTCATCTATGGCAAAAATATAGGCAGTTAATATTTCCATTTATACAAAACCTCCCATTGAAATATTGCAGTGTGCATACTTGTAAAATTTGTTTATTGTCTAGGGTTAGTTTTAGGTTTAGTTAGGTCTCAAGAAGTTTACCCATACAATTTGCAGAATGGTTCTATTGTATGTGTTGTTCCATTTTTTGTTGTTTCAGAAGAGACAAATTTAAACACTAACACGAATCTTGTATCCTTGTTAGTTATAGAATTCCTTTGCATGGCATAATTAGGACACTAAACAATTTAACTCCACAAGTTGATGGCCCAACGTTCTTAGACACTTAATGGACCATAGGATATTAGATTATCCTATGGAGGCAAGCGTTAGTAATTCTTTTCTGCTATATAAATTGTTAGTCTTAAGATGGTTGTGTAGAGAATCTATTTTCTTTTCTTAGTTGCATGATTGAAATTGTCCTTTGTACAACAAGTCTCAAGCGAGCTTAGAAGAGTTATATCAAATATTGACTACAATAATTAAACCTGTATGTTCTGATTTATTACATTTTTTTAGAGTTTATTTAGCAACTTTGGATTCCCATGCATGATAGGTAAAACCATAAAGGTAAAGGTAATGGTAGTTTTTAAGGTCACTACCAAGTGAGTTGCCAATTTGGAGTATGAGACTAGGAATTGTTTTTCCTATTCACCTTAGATTGTTTTGAGGTTTAAAACTCTATCCCCCTCCATGTTTGAACATGTGGCCTCCATTATGGTGTACACATGCCTTTACGATCAGGTCAAAGGTTGTACTTTCATTAGTTGTTGAAGGCAATGTATATGAAGCTTGAATTGTAAATTTTATTGATTGTATTGGTTGATTTTTTGTGTGACACAAATGATAGATTAAAAAATTTAAAATAGCTAGGTGTTGCAAGGGTTCGGTCCCTTGTGGGTTCGGATAGGGTCCAGCCCACAGATTGTGGGTCCGGCCCTATCGAACTTGGGTGCACCCAAGGAGAATTTGAGCCACTCACTCGCCGAGGCGGCAAATTTTTTTTTTTTTTTCGTTTTTGTTTTAAATCTAGAAAAAGCCTAATTTGCCCCCCAAGCCTAAAATATGAGTGATAAAACACATAATAGGCAAAAACAAACTCATTTATCATATCATGAATGAAAAACAATTTTTTTTTCTCCATTATTGAACTTATTTTCTTGCTTGCCATTGTATAATAGAGTTGAAGATTGATTGTTGAATGCTTGAAGCTGGTTGTTGTGCTATTCCTACGCATTTGCAAGTGTTTGTTTGTTGCCAAGAAGATCAGAGAGGAAGATTTCTTCAAAAGAGGTAGGTTTTTTGAAGTTTTTGGTTTTTTTTTCTACATTTTTTTTTCTTACAAATGAACTCTCTTGTTTTGTATTGAAGTTTTTGGTTTGTTTTCATTCTTCTAGGTATCTATAACACATGTTTAATTTTAAAAAATGAATTAACTAATAAGTTGTATTTATATATTATTATTATTTTTATTTTCAATTTCAGTAGTTTCAATTCTTTGAATGTGTTGTTTATTGAACTTGTTGCCTTAGGTATTACAATGGCAACCGTTTCTAGCTCCACAAGCCAATCTCGCTTCAAAACAGACCCAAACTCTCCCCTTTGAAAATATGTTGAAATGGTACAACTTCTAGGTGGTGGAGGTTATGTTTGGATTTGTGGTCATTGTAAAGTTAGATATTCAAGCTCATAAAGTCGAGTGAAAGGCCATTTGTGCAAGATCCTTAGACTAGGCATCAAATTTTGTCTAAGTGAAGATGGTAAAGGCATTCCAAAATTGCAAGTATTGGCATTTATTGAAGAGCAAGAAAAAGCAGACCAAGCACTAGGTCGTAGATCAAATCGTTCTTTGTTAAAGAAAGGATCTCGAGTGATGAAGCCCCCTACATTGCCTTCTCATTTTCAACCTACAGAGAGCCATCCATTTATGTCCATACCTAAAGAGCAACCTGTGGCCTCTACACATAAGAGATCAAAGGGATTGTTGGAAATGGCATTTCAAAATGAAGCTAGAGAGATTGCCAATCAAGACATAGCGAGATGTGTCTATGCGAATGGATTGACATTCAATGTTGTTTGCTCACCATATTGGCAAAAAATGGTGAAATCTATTAATGAGGCTCCAAAAGAGTATAAGGGCCCAGGTTTTGAGAAAGTGCATAAAACCTTATTAGATAAAGAGGTGAAATTTGTAGAGGACTCCTTGAAGCCAATAAGGGATCCGTGGATTAAATTGTAGCCTACAACTATTTAATTTATTAAGACTCAAGAGGCACTATTTTTTGTAAAGACATCTCTATTTGTTAAGCAAACACATTACAATGAAGAGGCACGATTATCTTCAAGGCCAACCTTGATTCGATTTAGGAGGAGGCGCGATTTTCAATGAGGCCGACTTCTTTAGTGGAGACGTGATCTATCAAGGAGGCCGACATGATTTTTGAAGAGACACATCCCTTCCTTCCATTGTGTATATATGCTCAATTGGATCTCATTGTTCATCATTCATTATTCAGTTCTATATTATTCTTTTGGAGTGAAGTGCGAATCATCTAAGGGAGAAAGCAATTTCTGTAGAAGAGCAGCTTGAGTTTCTATAGAAGGCTGAGTCTTATCTTCAACATATTGCATCATTGTGTTGCTATGTTTGCATCAGTTTGTGGTGCTATTGTTTGGCCTTCATATCGGCCCTTGTAAAGGAGACAATTGTGTTGACATTTCAATATATAAGTGATATATTGTTGCTGGGTTTTTCTCCCTCAAGAGGAGGGTTTTTCCCAGGGTATCTGCTGTGTTATTGTGTTGAATTTGAATTAATTTTCTGTGCTATTAATATGATCATGAAACTAACATGGTATCAGAGCCACGTTTGAGAAGATTGTGATCAGATTTGTTCTTACAGCGATACTCTTTTCTCTTTTTTATATTTCTTTGTCTATCTATACTTTAGTCAAGATGGTGAATGGGCTTAAGATTGAGGATAGACTCGAGGGAGCATCCAACTACACATCATGGAGGTTCAGGATCATGCTCACCTTGCAAGAGAATGACTTGGCTGAGTTTGTGGAGACCAAAGTTCCCGAACCTGAGGAGGAAGAAGAGAAGTTGCAGTGGAGGAAGAAAGATATCAAGGCAAAGAAAATGTTGGTTGATTCCATCAAGGATCATATCGTTCTTATTGTCTCTAAGTTGAAGACGGCAAGAGACATGTTCAAAACATTGGAAGAAATGTATGAAATCAACAATACCAACCGGGCACTTGCACTGAAGCAACAACTACACCATGTGAAGATGGCGAAAGGAGAATCGGTGATGGCCTACTTCATGAGGATTTCGGGTTTGAGAGATCAACTCTCAACAATTGGCCATGTGGTTGACGACAAAGACTTGACCATGCTTGCTCTCAATGGTCTTCCTTTATCGTGGGAATCCTACATTCAAGGAATCAGTGCAAGATCAAAACTGCCTAAGTTTGATCGTCTAAGGGCAGACTGCATTCAAGAAGAATCAAGGTTGGTGGCTAGAGGCGTTGGTCAAAGTTCAAACAATGAAGATATTCATGTTCTTGCCTCCCAAGCTTCAAAGAAGAAAGGAAAAGATGGAAAGAAAGGATTCTTCAAGAGGAATCGAGATAAGGGAAATGATGGTGCTCCTGCACTCAAGAAAAAGAGAGACTTGTCCAAGATCCAATGCTTTAGGTGTGATAAGTTTGGCCACTTTGCTAAGCATTGTCCATCTAGACCTAAGCAATAGGCCATCATTGTAGATGTTGATGATGCATCTCCGCAAAATGATTCATGTGAATATTTGTTCTATTTGGCATTATCAAGCAATGTACCCACATACACCAACACTTGGCTGATCGACAGTGGTGCTTCTCAACACATCTCTGGTTTTAAGGAGCACTTATCAAGCTTGGTGGAGAGAGATTCTTCTGAACAAGTCATTATTGGAGATGATGCTAGCTACTCCGTGAAAGGGATTGGGACCTCTACTCTTCATTTGGATTCCGGCATCACACTTCAATTGAGCGATGTTCTTTATGTTCTAGGAATCAAGCACAATCTTATCTCCATTTCAGCTCTAGAAGATAAAGGATATCAAGTTGCCTTCTCCAAAGGCAAAGTACTTGTATGGATGGAGAATTCGAGTTTCAAGGATGCTCAAGTAATTGGTGTTAGACATGAAAGCCTCTATAGGCTATGCACACGTCCATTTTAGGCATTAGTTCATGATTCTTCAAGCTTATGTGATCTTTGGCATCGAAGATTGGCTCACCTGCACTTCTTCTAAGCTTTACCTATCATGGAGAAGATGGTTACGGGACTTCCTACGTTCAATCAGGAGCATGAAGGAACTTGCAAAGGTTGTGCAATGGGTAAGAATTCAAAAGCTCCATTCCATAGTAGAGAAAGTAGATCTAAGTGTATTTTAGACTTTATTCATTCTGATTTATGTGGACCTATGTCTGTTCCTTCTTCGAGTGGTTTCTTGTATTATGTTCTTTTATTGATGACCACTCTAGAAAGACTTGGATTTATTTTTTGAAAACTAAAGAGTCTAAGGAAGTGTTAGAAAGGTTCAAGGAGTTCAAAGCTCTGGTAGAGAATCTTTCCGGTAAAAGAATCAAGGTCCTTAGATTTGATAATGGAGGAGAATACACCTCTGGCAGCTTTCAGAATTTTTGTGTTGATGCTGCGATTAAGAGGGAGTTATGTGTCCCCTATAATCCTCAACAAAATGGTGTTGCAGAGAGAAACAATAGGATGATCGTGGAAGCAGCAAAAGCCATGATCCATGACTAGGATCTGCAAACCTTCTTATGGGCGGAAACTTCTAGGACTACAGTATACATAGATTACATAATCGCCGAGTGTTCGCTGATTACCCGAGTAATCGCCAAATTTTTAGCAAAATGAGTTAATCCTACCTTTACTCGCCGTTTACTGTAGCAGGTTAGTCGTCGATAAAATGCATTTACTGTAGCAGGTTACACGTAGTTTATTGTAGCAGGTTAGGGCATTTGAAATTTGGTCCTGTCCTTTCACTCGAGATTTCCGACCTTTCGCTCAAGCCATGGGCATTCGAAATTTTGTCCCGTCCACTACAATCCATTCGCAACCTGACTACAATCCCTTCGCAACCTAACCTCGGCTCCGCTCCATGACACTGTTTCGTCGGCAACGTTCATATGTTTTTTTTTAATTGTTTCGTCGGCACTGTTCATTTGTTTTTTTTTAATTGTTTCGTCACTCTTCATATATGGTTAAGTGTTCGAAATATATTTAAACCACATTTTAAATAGCACAAAAGATATGAGAACTTCATATATTTATTATATATATTTACTATTAGTCTATTATTATATATTATATTTATTATATATATTTATTTAATATATATTTATTATTATATATATATATATATATATATTTTTTTTTAGACTGCAGGAATCGGGTAGCACGACCCCCTATAAACTGCAGTGCGCCTGGTAAACTTTTTAACGTGACCGGCGGCGCTGGCGCGACACGCCCTCCGGTACCACGGGACGGGGGAGACTAGAACTCGTGACCAGCAGAGCCGCAACGGAATTACTTAGCCAACCGAGCTAGGGCCCCCGCCCATTTATTATTATATATTTATTATATATACTATTATTATATTTATTTAATATATATTATAAATTATATTTATTTAATATATACTATTATTGTATTTATTATAAATAAATGCAATATAAATTATATTTATTATTAAGATATGCAATGATAATATAAATATATGTATAAAAATAGCATTTTCTTCAATATATTATATTTTAATACTTTTTAAGTCGCCGAGTATTTGCCGAGTATTTACCAAGTCAAAAATTTTGGCCTTGTTGAGTACTCTCCGATTTCGAGTATGTAAACTATGGCAATATATGTTCAGAATAAAAGTCCTCACAAAGTCTTGGAGAATAGGACTCTTGAAGAAGCCTTTACAAGAAAGAAGCTAGAGGTTAGTCATTTAAGGATCTTTGGATGTCGTGTCTATGTTCATGTTCCAAAGGAAAAGAGAACAAAGTTGGAGCCTTCTAGCAAGAAGGGAATATTTGTGGGCTATAGTGAGACATCAAAAGCCTATAGGATATACATTTCAGGGTAGAAATTGATAGAGATTAGTAGGGATGTCACATTCGAGGAAGATGTTGCATTCAGAAGATCCAAGGGAACTCATGTGGAGATTGACAATGAAGAGTCTCCTCAGGATATGGAAGTTGACCATACTCCTGAGATTCAGAGGGAGACTTCAGAACCGAAGGAAGACATTGATCCTGTTGAACCCTTGGAACCTACTGATGGGCCTACCGACATTGTAATTGGGAGAAAAAGACTTCTTTGGGCTAGGCAAACTATGCAAGAAGTTGAAAGGTTTGCAACTCCTAGAGGTACATTCAGAGAAAGTAAAAGTCCACATAAGTTCTCTAGTTATGTTGCCTTAATGAGTCTGAACCTTCCAGTGTTGAGGAAGCTTCTAGTCAACAGGTTTGGAGAGATGCTATGTCAGAGGAGTACCAATCAATTCTCAAGAATGATGTGTGGGACATTGTTCCTAGACCCGAAGGCAAATCTGTGGTATCTTCAAAATGGCTCTTCAAGATCAAGCATGCAACTGATGGGAGCATTGAGAAGTACAAGGCAAGATTCATGGCTTGAGGGTTTTCACAGAAAGAGGGAGTTGATTATGAAGAAACATTTGCGCTTGTTGCTCACTATACTTCTATCAGAACCATCATTGCCATTGCTGCATCTAGAGGATGGAAGATTCATCAGATGGATGTGAAGACAGCCTTTTTGAATGGTGTGATCAAAGAAGAAGTTTATATCGAGCAACCTGGTGTTTTTGAGGTACATGGGAAGGAGTCTCATGGGAAGCAATCTTGATTTTGGTTTTGTATTTTGATGATTTGATTCTTACTGGAGAAGAGCACTTAATCATCAAATGTAAAAAGGAGTTGACCTCTGAGTTTGAGATGAAGGACCTTGGGCTCGTGCATTACTTCCTTGGCTTAGAAGTTTGGCATAAGCCAAATGAGATGATTCTAAGTCAAGTACACCATTGATATACTTAAAAGGTTTGGTATGATGGATTGCAAATCCATGTCTACACCTATGGAGACCAACTGGCATAAGTTGAAAGAGGCTGCAGCTAGTTCAAACTTGGTGGACTCTACGATGTACAAACAACTGATTGGGTCCTTGATGTATCTAGTTAACATTAGACCAGATATCTGTTATGCTGTGAGTGCACTTAGCCAGTTCATGTGTGAACCGAGACAAATACATCTTGTTGCAGCAAAGCATATCCTGAGATACTTGTGTGGCACAGTTGGATATGGATTGAGATATTCTTCAGGTGTGGATCTGAAGTTGCATGGCTTTATTGATTCTGATTGGGTAGGGTGTGTCACTGATTGAAAGAGCACCTCTGGATGTTGCTCCAGTTTGGGATCTACTATGATATCCTGGTGTAGCAGGAAGCAATCATCTGTAGCATTGAGTACAACAGAGGCAAAGTATATTGCAGCTTGTATGGCAGCTTGGGAAGCAGCGTAGCTTCGTAAGCTCCTTGCAGGATTGTTTGGACAATCAATGGAGCCTACTATCATTCATTGTGATAACCGGAGTTGTGTGAAGCTTTCTGTCAATCCTGTGTTTCATGACAGAACCAAGCATGTTGAGATCAAATACCACTATATCAGAGACATGGTATTGAGGAAAGCTATACAGTTGAAGTATATCGGCACTGATGAGTAGACGACAAACATTCTCACTAAGCCTCTCTCCAGAATAAAGTTTGTGTACTTTTGAGATAAACTTGGTATGGTGGAGAATCCAGCCTTAACTGAGAAAGAGTCTCAGTATCAGTGATCCTTTGTAATGAGTTCTTCTCTGTGAGAGAAGTTCGAGATGAAATCCCTTGATAATGAGTTCTTCTCTGTGAGAGAAGTTCGAGGTGAAATCCCTTGGTAATGAGTTCTTCTCTTAAAGAGAAGTTCGAGGTGAAATCGCTTGATTCCACCCTCTGGGAGAGCCATGGTGGATGTCATGTGTGTGACTCCATGACAGCATCACATAAGAGAGTCTGTGATGATTTTCTTGTACTTGTGTTTTCACCCTCTAGGAGAGCCATGGTGAAAGTCATGTTGAGGTGACAACATCACGCAAGTGATGAAAACTTGTACATACCACATACCATACATGGTTGTAGCCATTATGGTTGATATAATGTTGAGGTGATATCTAATATCACGATGAGGTGATATTCTTCTTTTCCACTTATGGTTGTAGCCATAGTGGTAGACATCACGATGAGGTGATATGTCTTGAGCAGCTGGAAGTATCATCCCTAGCTGAGAGGGAGTGTTGATGTTATTAGCAGCGTCGGGCTGCTTCTTCCAGCGATCTCCTTATATGAAATAAATTAAATTGTAGTCTATAGCTATTTAATTTATTAAGACTCAAGAGGCACGATTTTTTGTAAAGACATCTCTATTTGTTAAGCAAACACATTGCAATGAAGAGGCACGATTATCTTCAAGGTCGACCTTGATTCGATTTAGGAGGAGGCGTGATTTTCAAAGAGTTCGACTTCTTTAGTGGAGACGTGATCTTTCAAGGAGGCCAACGTGATTTTTGAAGAGACACATCCCTTCCTTCCATTGTGTATATATGCTCAATTGGATCTTATTGTTCATCATTTATTATTCAACTCTATATTATTCTTTTGGAGTGAAGTGCGAATCATCTAAGGGAGAGCAATTTCTGTAGAAGAGCAACTTGAGTTTCTATAGAAGGCTGAGTCTTATCTTCAGCATATTGCATCATTGTGTTGCTGTGTTTGCATCAGTTTGTGGTGCTATTGTTGCTGGGTTTTTCTCCCTCAAGAGGAGGGTTTTTTCCAAGGTATTTGCTGTGTTATTGTGTTGAATTTGAATTAATTTTCTGTGCTATTAATCTGATCATAAAACTAACAAAGGAGAGGTGAAGGATGGTGCATTTATTGCTAACATTCTTTGTCAAGCTATTGATGAAGTGGGCCCTCAAAATGTTGTGCAAGTTATAACAAACAATGCAAAAAATTGTAGGGTTGTTGGGTTATTGGTTGAGGAGTGGTATTCACACATTTTTTGGACACCTTGTGCTGTTCACTCCCCCAACCTAATGCTACAAAAAATTGGCAACAAAATTGATTGGATCAAATAAGTGTATGTTGAGGCCAAAGGCATCCAAATGTTCATCACCAACCACCATATGTGACAAGGCATATTTAGAACATTCTCGAAATTGGAGCTATTGAACGTAAGTTAAATAATAAACATGTTTCACTTTAGTAATATTTTTAATTTAATTTTAATTTTAATTTTAAATTTTATTTTATTTTGATTTTCAAACAGGTTGAGATTTGTTTTGCCTCCAACACAATTGTGTTGAGATGACTTGTGAAGGTTCGTAAGACACTCTCTAACATGGTCATCATTCCCTAATTGGTCCATATAGAGGCAATCTAGCATTGCAAGGGCAACAAAGGTTAAAAAAATGATCCTAGATGACATTTGGTGGGATCATGTTGAGTATCTCCTCAGTTTCACTAAGTCCATATTGAGCATGATCCATTATACTGACATGGATAGGCCTTGTTTGGATGAAGTATATGATGGCATCAACTCAATGATTGAGAAGATGAAAGTCATCATTAATGCAAAAGAGCAAGAATTTGAAGAAAACTTCTTCAAAGAACTACACAAAATCATTGTAGAGAGGTGGAACAAAATGACCACTCTGCTGCATCTTCTTGCTTTTGCATTGAGTCCCAAATACTATAGTGCTTAGCTCCTTTTTGTGACAACAAGAGTTGCCCCATATAGAGCACTTCGCACACTCTTCATTGATCGTGACCGATGTGATGCAGTGAGGGTTGAGTTTATGGGTTTTGATACTCTTTGAGACAAGTACATGGTCGATGCTCATAGTTGGTGGTACTTCCATGGCCAAGCATCCAAGCATACACGTACCTACAATCTCTTGCAATCAAAATTTTATCCCAAGTAGATAATAAATTAGAATTAGTTAGTAAAATTTAATTTATATCTTGTGGGTAACCAATAATATTATAATTAGCTATCATTGTTAAATTACATAAATTGTTGGTGGACCATATCCATTAACATACACCTTGATATTAATTGCTAGGTTATGCAATTAGTAGCTGCCAGTTAGGCATTATATGTAATTCTTATTGGTACATTATAGCTTGTTATAACTCAATGTTACAAGACTTGGGGTTTGGCTTAGACTTGGTAAGCTAATTTTGACTTGGAAGCTGACTTGGACTCGGTGCTCAAACTCAACCAAGACTCGACAAAGTGAAAAAACCATGAAATATAAAGATTCTCAAGGATTTTAAACTTTTATCATGCACCCTTCAATAAATCAACTTTAAAGACACAATTAACTAATCAAATAGAAGCTACTTTGATCACATACACAAGTATATATCGATCACATGAATATAAAGTGAAATTTAACTAAAGGAAACAACATTTTTAAATATATAAATATTGTTAAGTGTTTTAGCTGTACAAAACTCGTGGATATGATATTTGTGGCTTCAAAAACGAAAATCACAATATGGAGTCAACCCAACATTACTAGCTTTATGTGGGAGTCATGCACTTGTATCTCAAACAATCAAACAAGTCAACAATGCTGCTACAGCCTTAGGATCATCACTTAGGATAGGGGTTGACTTAGGAAACTATAAGTACAAATGTAATTTAATTACCAGGAATTTAATTGGGAAAATGTCAAAAGAATAAAAAAATGTTGTTCTACCATCTAGCATGGCCCAAAATGATTTTCGTTTTTTTTAATTTTTATAAACTAGCACAAGGATTTAGGGGTAGTGCCCCCTATGGGGGTTTAGGGGCAGTGCCCCTCATTGAGTCTTCCACCAAGCACAAATTAAAACCTTTGAGACCACATAGACCTTCATGGCACGTGCCATTTTTCATAATTTTATTGCTTTTAACTGTCCTCCAAAAGTCCTCCAAACCCTTTAAAAAATGCTCAACTTTCATACTTTTATGTTAAATCATTTTCAATTTTTTATTCGTTTTTTCTTCCTGATTTTCATAGTTCTAGCTGAGTCTACCTGTTGGGGTTCATTGAGTCCAGTGAGACCGAGCAGACTCACAATGTTCTTGAGTCAAGAGTCCGTAGGCCTCATTTTGGTCAGCTCAGCTCAAAACTTGCCAAATTTGCGTGAGTCCCGACTAGTCACTATAACCCCTAAACCCTCGGATCTTGTGGTTGTCATACTAAAACATACATAAGTGGTAGATGATTTGAATCTTAGATAATATAACCTGACATTAATGAGTTATTTGTCTTCCATTTCAGCAACATGCACAAACAAGGAGAAATTTTATGATAATAGCATATGTTTTGCATCAATATGGATAAAGTTGATAAACAAGGGGTAATTTTAAGAGGTAAGATCACTAAGAGACATGTTGCATATTTCACTATGTGTTTTCTTTACAAAATGAAGGCTATTTCAAGAGTGAGGCAAGAATGCTACTATGCACCTGTTGTTTGGAGGGTGAGGGAATAGTTAAGAACCTTGTTTCCATTTGAGGGTAAATAAAGACACTAAAAGATATAGAACAAAGACAATGACATCCTCCTCTAAGATTTCAAATTTTCAAATATACAATATATGTTTTCGGAAAAAATGCAGAGTGAAAGAAGGAAGACTAAAAAAAGTAAATAAAGATGATTACATTAGCTTTCAGTCAGAAATCTGTCCATAATAAGACATACAATACCAATCGCTGGAAACTATGCACTAAATGGTGCAACTGTTAATTTATCTTTAAAATAGGCAAAAACAACTAGCAAAACTTCATAACTGCAATAAATTTTTACTTTATTATTATTTGTTTTTTGTTTCCAAGAAAACTAATTACTCCATATTTTCATTGAATGTTAGGTGCAGCAGGTTGAGCAAGAGCAAATTATTGAAGCATCTGAGATTGTTCGGAATGTCCCCTCTGAAGGCAAGTTCTTTTCAAAACATGTATCCCTTTGATCCATTGGGCATGAAATGGAAATGTAGTGCTCAGCTGTTTGATGTGATTGAACTTGTAGTGGATAGAGCAAAATGGACCTTTTTGGCAATTCAACTATGTAACATTCTCTAATTATGCATTGCAGATCAGACCAACTCACATGCTTCAGACTCTCCGAGCAATTCTGATGAAAACAATGGCCAACATCTCACAAGGGCACAAAGAAAGAGAATAAGGAAAAGGAAGATGAAAGAGGCTGCCTCAAGCTCAAAGAAATTTGTTGGACCTTTGCTTCCAGACAACCACATTCGAGAGAACTTTACCACTGAAATTCCTAAATGGCTTGATGCGGAATGTTCTGATTCCAAATCCCAGATAGAAAACACCATAATAGACGCTGTTAGATCCACTGATCTTCCTGTTGGAATAGGTAGGACGATTCAAACAGAGTTTGCTTGTGCTTTTGTATATACATTTTGTTTACTTCCATACTCAAATTGGCTCTCTTTATTTCAGCCTTTCATTAAACAACATCAAGAAGTCTCCTAATTCATTTGTGAATTCTTTTAATGTTTCAAATATTGAAATCAAGACTCGGGTTCATCTACATGTCACGGGAAATTGAAGCAAAGAAGACTTGCAAAAAAATTGAATCATGAGAATGCTAAATCAGCTCAAAGGTTAGCCATTTTATTCCACATAGAAATGAAGCATGGATATCTTCTACCTGAACAGGCATACTGAATGCTAAAGTTTGGAATAGTATGTTTCTTAGGGTAATTTGTGGAGTAGATTGTGGACACAATCATTTAATTTAATTTGACATCTCAAGTAATCTGCTTTTTTGTTTGCTAAAACAGTTTGATCAACCTGCCATCAATTGATTGCATGCGGCGTTTTTTTTACAAGGAAAACTTGAGCAAAGTTTTTATGGCAGAATCCTGTGAAACTGGATATATTCTCAAACACCTATGATATTTACTACCATCGTTTTCACATGAAAACCTGTGTCAATTTATGCACTGAAATAGGTTTGACGGGTTTCTATCTTGACGACTGACAACATACCATTCCTGGATCATGGATCAAGAATGCACAGATCTGGTGAGTTTAATACCTATTCAAAATTACTCAAACGCATGATAAGACTCAAGGGATGCATGACAATTCAAATGTCTGATTCATCATCATTATTGAAATGAAATTACTTTTCCCTCTATTTTCAGGTTGGAAATGTGTCGACTTATATTTTCTGATTTTCTTTTGTTGGCCTTGACTGCAGAAAATGTGCATTCCAGGATGCATTGGAACGGAATGGATTATTCCCGACTTTGTGGGAGATTGTATCAAAGAATTTATCTATTATCTTTTGTCGTTTAAGAATAACTTAGTAGGTAACACATACGACCTGTAGCGTGCAAATGATATGAAAATAGCAGAACCAAAACATCTTTGAAACCAAGAGATGACTGTTTTTTACCACCCACAAAAAAGAATGAAAATGCCAATCAAGTGATTTTTAAAAATTGGTTGTCTGCATGAGTATGGCCGTATTATTTGTGAAACTTTTTCTTTTGCTTGCACTTTGTATATTTTTAGTGGGGGAAAATAGAAGAACAGATCTAAATAGCAAATGGCTAGCCAATAATAGATATTATTACCTTCTTACAGTATGGTTTGGGAAAGGGACTTCACCATCCAAATCAAGAATTCATTTGTGGTGTACCATACTTGGCTTTCTAAAGTTAAGGTTATTGATTTGCACCATGAAAGTGTTGCAAGTTGCCATTAGCAGCCACTTAGCTTCTCAGATTTAGTGGAATTGAAAATTTGCATGGCTTCTTATCACAAACTTGAGGTGATTTGCGTAGTAAAATTTGTTCAAATTTTGTAAAATAACCTCAAATGAATATGCACTCAAAAATGACTAACTTTTAGTAATTCATTTGTACTGGTAAGGGAAGCTCATCTTTGGTTGTGATGTTCTGAAACCCTGTGATTTGATGTGATTTTGTGAGTCACAGTCCGCATGCAGCCCTCAGACTAAAACCTATTTCAGCAATAGTAAATGCCCACTGATCTAACTGATCTACCATTGGACTGAAAGGCCTCAGACTTTATCATTTACTATTTGTAATGATAAAATCCTTTTTGCATAAATCTGGGCTAATTAAATAAATGCATACAATCAAAGCACAATAAACCAAAATTTAATTGAGGAGCTAGGTAGAGATAAATTGTAAGATATTTATGAAATTAAATAGGAAAGATTGGTGTACTTAGCCTCAAACCGATGATGGAATTTTGATGCTGAAGATCCACATAATCAATTAGCCTCAATACAGAAACTTAATGCTTTGCGGTTGCTGTCTCATAACTATTATGGACCTCCATGCGTTTATCCCAACTGGCTTGTCTCTGATAACACAAAACTAACTTTTGAGACATGATCTGATCTAGCAGTCTGCAGACTTTTAGTGACATGACTTGCTGGAATGTCAATTGTTTGATGATGTGTGAAGACAAGTGGTATTTAAAATTACCCCAGAACACAGTTGGATTGTAAGAATCAATTTCTCCTCAATCAACCCCCTTTACAAACCAGCTTTACGGCCTTGGGCAATCATTAAAGACATCAAACTCAAGCGTGTAATACCCTATATGCTGTTTTTTTGCAAAATACATTCTTTCTAGTGTTTTAGATCTAAATATTCCTAGAATGAATGCTCCTTGCAATGCGAATATTCCTTGTTGCTTCTTGATCATGGATGTGTTAAAATGCACGAATGAATGTTTTTCAATACCAAGACACAACAAATAGTTCCACAAAAATGTACTAAGTTGGCTCTCAAATGGCCAGTAGGAAAGTCAAAGAGTCGGCAATTTGAAATTCAAAAAATTGAATTTAGTATCAAATCCCATGTGGGATCAGGATTGACCCAAGATAGGGAAACAAAGATCTTGAGGCAAGGAACAAGTGTATAAAAGTGTGGGTTAAGATAAGCGCAACAAAATGGGTAATGACAACAAATGTGTGGGGATAGGTGCAAACATGGATTGGGGAAGAGTGAATGCATGCAATTGTGTGGATGAGAATGGATAAATGATTGGTGAAGGAGCCAAACTTAGATCAAGAGTGTCACTTGTCATTATATAATTGTATTAAATCATTACATCAAAATGGGCCCAAAACTAAACGGGATTGGCATGTGTAAGCAAATTTCACTATTTTATTTTGCCCCCATTTTGAGTTGCATATGAATTCAAAAATTGAGGATGCTTTTCAAAGCTTATGAACATTTTGTCATGTATGCAAATTAAAGTTTCAGACATAAAAGGAGACCCATCTTGATTTCTTTATGTGCTTTTCTTGGTACAAACACTACAAAGGAACTTGTAAAACATAGAAGAGGATGCAATGTATAGCTTCTCACATACTTGGCACAAATTACAAGTTTGCTTTGGATGTCTTGTGAAAATATGAAAGGAAGAAATAGAAAAGGGTTAGAAAATTTTGCCTATAATGTGTAGTGTGGTGGCAACAATGTAGTATGGCACTTCAGGCATAGCCATGTAATATGGTAAAGATTCATCCAGCTATAGTGATGAGTCTATATCTAATGCATTGTACTATTTGAAATATCAATTTAGGAATGTTAGTTATATTATATTCACCCCCTTCAATTGATTGTATGCATGTGCAAGGAATTGTAGAAGGAAAAAGCATTGCATGAAAAGTAATTGTAATCTAAGGAAATTTATGCATGTAAACACATAATTCTCTTAAAGGCATTAATAAATGTCATGGATAACATTATGTGATAAGCAAGACATTGCATGATAAGCATGAAAAACATATAGATTGAAGATGGTCATCAAAGTATAAATAAATTTTCTTAACATAGGAAAATGAAAAAGGTACAATGGCCTTGGAGGTGTAAACTAAGTACATATGATATGAGAAGCCACAATGTTCCCAGTGTGGCTCTTGAGTACATGATAAGGCATGCAAACACAAAATGGCATGGAAAACATGATGCCCCCAATGTAAAAGATACCTCTATGAGCATGATAAGAAATTGGAAGTATAATGGAACATGGACAAAAGCATGGTGCTCTTCTAATGGAATAAGGTAGCTATAGGAGCATGATGGGACAATAAAGGTACATTATAGCAAAGGGAAGGCAAGGTGTTCCCTAGTGTAATAAGGTAGCTCTAAGAGCATGATAGGACAATGAAGGTACATGTGGTGAAAACATAAGATATAAGGAATGAGCATAAGATTTAATTAGTTATAAGTTAATTGTGTGACAGGGCTTATAAGCATCACATAAGCATATAATCAAAGCTTGATAGGGATCATAAGCATGGACCATAGAAACATAGGTAGGTTAGCATGAGAAACACAAGTGGATAAAGATCATGATGAAATCAAAGTATAAGGATGTACAAGGAACCATAAAAGTAGGAAACAATAGGGGTAATGATCAACTAGAGTGAGAACATTGGAAATCATAAGAGTAAAGTAGGAAATGCAAGGGCATGCCAATAGGCAAGAAAGATGTAAACAAGCATAGGAGCTAATATGTAAAGTAAGAAAAAAGGAAAAATGCCCCCCAACGTAGGTGCAGATAAATTTGAGATATGAAATAGAATTAGAATAAACATGTAAAATACAACAAACAAGGCATAGTCAAAGTGGCCAAAGTGCAAGGAAACAAGCAAAAGACAATTTTTTTTGGATATATAGGAATATAGATATAGAGTATGTGATGAGCTAATGAGTCATCAAACAAATCTAGAAGGATTACCATCCTCCTCCAAAAGATCATCTTCATCCTAACATATGTCATCATGATGTTCCAGATTAATAATTGCATTTTCTTCCTCGCGACTTGCTTTTTATATGACATGTTTCTTCTTGGTAATATTTTTCTTTTTGCACACATTGTCAATTGGTTGCAAATTGAGTGGTTTTTTCTTAACCCATTCTTGGTTCTCTGATGGTGGTTGTGTAGAAATGTTTGGCATTTGATGTACCACAACACTTTGCTTTCGAAACCATGTATTTTATTTTTTTTAATGAAACTTTGGTTTTTGTATTACCTTTGTATTTGTAGGTACACCATTTCACGGTACATAATTAATTGGTTCCTCATGAGGATCTACATCAAGGCCTTTATGTGTATCAACCATAGGTTTTGGAATTTGAGGCTCTATAGGTTTTGGAAAATCTTTATCCAACTCTTTTCAAATTCTTTGTAAGTCATCAAAATGTGTCTCATCTAAATCATGTACAATATCACTCCTCTCATAGGACCCATCTTTTGGTGTTATTGTCAAATGTATCAAATGAAAAATGACTAGCATTTGACATTGACTTGTAATGAGCTCTTTTTAATTTTGATGATATTTCTTTCATGTAAAAATTTGATGCATTGATGCAAAACAAAAGGAACATCTTTAGATTGTTTTATCCATGGTGAACAAGTAATACACCAAATCTATTTGATGATGATATCACATGACATAAAAATAGTCATTCTTTAGGACCCACTCTCATGTAGAATAATGCATCCCAAATGTATTAATAGTCCATTATCAATGAAATTATAGAATGTGTGTGCTTTCAATGTCTAATTGTAATGTCAAAAATTGTATACCCTTGCAATTTCACTTTATGTTTTGTATTCACTTTGGTGTCCATTCACTTGGTGTTTTTGTAGACTCATTTTAACCCTTGCATTAGACTTTTTCCTTCCTATGGTGCTTAGGCCCTGTTTTTTGTGATCACTTTTTTATGTTACTTTTGTGTTAACTCTATTCTATTATAGTCTCGTCATTTTTTATCTCAAATTGTTTGGACACTAGCACATTGCGCATATGTCTATCCTTCATGCTAGCATCCCGTGATAATTTTTTATTTGGTGGCCATTGCCTTTTTAAATGAGTTGTCTTTTCATATAGACAATATTTTGGCTTTCCCTTGGAACTCTCTTGCACTCTCGAGCTCTACAACACTCTTACATCATTCTTTTTAGCTCTATTGTTCCTTTTAGCTTCTTCAAGCCTTTACAAGTGATATTATTCACATCTCATTATTATTGTAAGTATGTGCCCTTGAGCACCTTGGGATTCTCACATCCTTTTTCTTTCATTATAGTTACACTTTTGCACATTCACAACTTTGACCATTCTTAGACACACTTGGGATAGGAGAATTCACACACTATTTTTCTTTCTATCTATCTTGGCTGCTATGGAGGTAGAAATACCAAAGTAGGGATTTAATTGAGGCAAATCCCCAAATAGCCCCATTTTTAAAAAATTTCTTGTATTTGCAGGTCTCTTAAGAGCACTCAATCACATAGAGGTTTGCAAGTGTTTTCTTATTTGTAATCCCATTCCTATACTTTATTTAAATAATGTAAAGCTTGTCATTTAGTTTATATCTCTACATTTCCATTATCTATTATTTGTTAGCGTGTTTCCATTTTTTGTTTTGTAGACTAGGTAAACAACAAGGTTGGATTTTTACATATTTTTGGAAGTTCTTCCCTATTTTGTTTGTATGGACATCACTTTGCGTAGAAGTTTGTGTGACACACTAGCATCCAAGACAATGACTTCCTTATAGGTTCCTCTTTTCACCCTCTTTTTTATTATGTAATTTATTCCTATAAAATATTATTTTATTTTCCAGAAAATAGTCTTCTATAAGCTTTCTTCTATTATTCTAGTTAATTAAATTCCTTTAATTTAAATTAGTTCTAGAAATGTAGATTTAATTTGTCAGACATTAGCAAAATAATCTCAATCCTAATGTGAAATTAGGGAAAATCATTTGGCCAATAAATCTTAGCTAAATCATATTTTTTCCTATTTTACACCAATAATACAATTCCTTTTTCGTATATATATTATATTGGCGTCTAGGATCAATAAGAAATTGATTAGGTAATAAAAATTTGAAATTGGAATGTATGTATAATTGTAATAATTTTCTTGTTGAATCTTCTCATCAGAAGATGCAATCAATGGAGTAGAAGGAGAAGAAGATGAAGTAGCCTTAGTCTTAATTGTACCCACAAAAGTATGTAAGGGTAAATGCAAGAAGATGAGTCCACGAAATGTGGAAGTTTTTGCCTTAGAAAAAAACTCGAAATTGGCTTTAAGAAAACGGGATCTCGTTTAGGTTTAGGGTCCCAAGCCTAAACGGGATCCCGTTTTGAAAATTTTCCAAAAAAATAAATTTTCATTTTAATTTTCAAACAAGATCCCGTTTCATAAAGCATAAAAAAATATTTTTTTATGAAGCGGGATCCATTTTTTTAAAATATGAATATTTTAATTCGGAGTCTGTGCTTTGTTTCTTGGTTCGGAAAAGCAGTGGGATATGAACCTAGGCCTTCAACCTGGTTTGACCTACAAGTTGAAAGGTCTTGACAATATCACAAAAAAATGGTGACTTTGGACATATGGCGATGACCTTTTTTGCAATTTTATGAAATTAAAACCCATTATAGATGAGACAAGTTTAGGTCATCTTATGCATGACGTACACAATGATTTTTCAAAATGAAAAATATGGCTAGTAAAAATTTAAAAAAAAGAAATATTCAATAAAAATTACATAATTAAGGTCAAAATACGGATGATGTACACGTGCATGGTGTGGTAAAAAAAAAGTGACTTTTAAACAATGCTTTTTAGAAACACTTATTGAAAATCAATTTGTAGCATATGGGTATTGAAATAAATTACATATTTGGAAACTAGACTCGGAGTACTACATTTTATGATTACTGACTTTTTCAAGGTTCCATCTCTAAGTGCTTCAAATTTTAAGGTCAAATGTGTCAAATTCCTGGAAAATCAAGGAAAACACTTCCACTTTTTGGCCAAAAAGTGGACTCAACTTCTTGCCAGCACCCATAAATGTGATGCATTGTGAGATCCAACATGATAATAATCCATAATACCACTGTCCTACTATATATTATTCGTAATAATAGCATCTCATGTGAGTGACCAAATAGTTAGTATAAATTTTGCAATGTTTATTTGCAAGTGCAATAGAAAAATTTCCATCATCATTCACCTTCAACATGGATAATATTGTTGTCAATAAGATTGTTCACTTTATTTTTTAATCCCATGCATGATTGTCTTATGTCCCTTGACTCTAAAAATTACAAAATGCTTTCTTTGAAAGTGGCTTGTTGGGATCTAATGGACAAATAAAAGGAAAAGTAATCAAATTAGTACTTGATAGACTTTGAATCACATCATCTAAGGATTCTTGTAGTTTTACAAATATATAAGTAACATTTTTTTGTAAGAAGGAAAAGTGGAAGCAACAAAACTTGATTAACAATTTCCTTTGAATCATTACCCTTTGAAACAATCTTTTAAAATTTGGAAGGGTAAGAAGATTGGCATGATGAATAATATTTGAATACATTTCTAGCTAGTAGGTTGGATTCAACTATTTTTAAATGTGTGCAAATATTCATAGAAAAATGTAAAACTATTGAGATACACATTATCAACAATCGGCTCAAGAAGTCCCTTAATATATTTTGCAACTCAAAATCATGTAAGGTAGTAAGCAGTTTAGAGCAAATGACTAAAATCTTGCGACATAATCATTAGTTTACTCATTTGGTCCTTGGGCACAATGAAATAAATCATGAATAGTAACTCTAAGGTCCACATTGACTTTGAATTATTTCAAGAACACCTTCATCAAATTATCAAATATATGTTAAGATATATAGGTAGTGAGAAGAATTGTTCAATAGCATATATCTTTTAAAATCCTTGGAAATCACGTAACCAATAATCTATCCTTATTTAACAAATCAACAGACGTTGCAGTAAAGGATATTAAGGGTGTTTTAGGGTCACCATTTATGTTATACATCTCAAAGTGAGTTGGCACAAAACCAATAGGTAGAGGATGTGTAACAATCTCAAATGCAAATGGTGTATGTATCACATCCTTAAATTCATGATTGTCTTGTCCATTAGGCCTTGCATCCACTTTTTTCTCTAATTCTCCACTTGGTATATCTTTTGCATTAGGGCATCTAAGGTAGGGAAGGAATATTGAAAAGGTAAGGTTGAGGGCTACTAGGAAGAGTACAAGTATGAGTATGATTATTATGAGGAGTAGAGAAGGTAATAGATTGGGAAATAGGCATGGAGGAATAACTATGGAAAGGTATATGTATGAGCATGGACGAAGGAAAGAATGATAAATGGAGGAAGTGTGGATGACACAAGTGAGAGGAGTGGTGCATATAATAGGTTTGTGTAGTAATGGAAGAAATAGAAGAGGAGGTGTAAGATACCATGTGGGTTGTGAGTATGATGAAATAAGTGTAATTAGGAGGCAAGCCATAAAGAGGAGTGAAGGTGGAGAAAAAAATTATATGACAAGGCAATTGTGGAAGAATTGTTAACACTATGGGATGAAACAATGGTAGAATTAGGTATAGTAAAATAAGGGAGGTGAAGTGGACACACTTAAAAAAGGTAGATGAAGCAATATTAGAATTTGGATCTTGTAAGACTTCTAATTCTTGTTGCTTATTGATAAAATTGTATGAATCATATTGACTAGTTGTGCAGGATTCTCAACAATAGCTAAACTAACAAGTCATTGTGTAAATTCTCATTGAGCCACACTTTCCTCAATATTATAATCTTTGGTTTCATGCTTGATTACAATAGTTGTCACTTCACTCATAGGAACATCATTAGAGACACCACTATTAATATATTGAGCCATATGGCAATTCGAGTGATCCCTCCTTTGTAATGGTGGATGAGAGGAAAGAGATTTTCACATATAAATAGCTCTCAAAACCCTAAAGGAGAAAAATGAACAAAGATGTCCCAGGGGCTAGTAAAATAATGAAACAACTAATTATTAGATTTTAAAAAAATGTGAAATGTAAACCCTAAATGCTGCAACAAAGTTGGCTATGGTAGGTAAAAGATATGATATGTGAATTAACCACCAAACCCTAAAGAAATATATTGTTATAGAAGTATGAATGTGAGGGAAATCAAATCTTGATCATATCTAAATATGTGATAAGGCAACAACAAAAATACATCTATGAATCCTTGATGAAAATAGGAGAAATCTAGAGGGAAGATTAGGTTGTGTAAGCAATTGCCATGTTCGCAAAAATGTAAGGGAACAAAATCCCATTACATAAATATATGCTAATAAAATAAAGGTATACTATCAAAGAACAACTAAACTAGATTTAATTAAGGAGCTAGGACTAGATAAATGGAAATATATTTGTGAAATTAAATGTGAAAGACAAGTGTACTTAACTCTCAAACCAATAATGGAATATGAATGTTGAAGATGCACAAAGATATTTTTTCACATTACAAAAAAAAAAATCATTTGATGTGCTTATTGTCTCAAAATCATAACACACTCATAATCATTTGTGGGTCAATCCCAAGTGGCTTAAGGGAAATTCTACACAACATGGGACTAACAGTTGAGGTATTGATATAATTTGGTAGTTTGCAAACTTTTGTGACTTGGTTTTTTGGAAACTCAGTTGTTTGATGATGGGTAAGGAGTGGCAGTATTTAAAAATAACTTAAGGAAGTTATTGGATTGTGAGGGTCAATTTATCCTTAGTCAAGCCCCTTGATAGATTGACTTTACAGCCTTGGCCAGTGGTTGAAGACAACAAAATCAAGCATGTAATTGCCCATATGTCGATTCCAATACAAATTTGTTCTTTTTAATGTTCAAAATCCAAATATTTGTAGAATGAGTGCTCCTTGTAATATATATATTCCTTATTGTTGCTTGATGATCCTAGATGTGTTAAAATGCACAAATGAATATTTTTGAATACCAAGACAACACAAATAATTGTATAAATGTGTACCAAAATGGTTCTAAAAAACTAGTAGAAAAGGGTAGGAGTTAGCAATTTGAAATTTAAAAAATCAAATTTGGGGTCAATCCCACACAACACAGGATTAAACCTACACACCATGGGATTAACCTAGGAGAAGGATACAAATATCTCAAGGTAGGGAACAAGTGTATGTAAGTGTGGGCTTAGTTAAGTGCAATAAATGCTTGATGATGGTGAACATGTGGAGATATGTACAAATAAAGATAAGAAAAGGGTGAATGGGGGAGGATAAAGGATTTGTCAAGAATCCAAACTTAGTACAAGATTGTGCCTCTTATCATTACATAATTGTATTTTTAAACATTCAATCAAAATGGACTAAAACTAAATGGGAATTGGCATAGGTATACATATTTCACTATTGCATGATTTCTATTTACTTTTCATTATCAATGGATAAGGTACACAATTCACTATCTCATCCATCTATTATATGCATTGTTCAATATTTGATCCATCCATTGTATACAAGGAGAGCATGCCATTGTTGGGCCTCTCTTCTTTCTTTGGGTACAAAACTAAATTATATTGTGCCATAAATGAAACAAAGGAAGTGTACCAAAATATGACATGGGTTAAATGACGTGTCTAAATCACCTCTCACCACATCAAAAAAGATTAGAAAGGAATTTTTTGTAATTACAAGATTGCAATACCTATGAGATGCAACAAAGAAAAAAACACCATTGTCAATCTTTCTTATTGATGAGATAATGGTTTCTAATTCTATGAACTACAAAATCCCAATACATGGTCTAATAATATCTTAAATAAGCACCTACTATTGATAAAAACTTGTGGATTCATCTCACAAGGGAACAAATATTTTGCATTATACTGCCATTAACATTGATGATATTCTAAAGAAACTCATAGATTTGGTAATCTAGGATTTGTTAGGAAATTTAGGTTGTAGGATGAGGATTAAATTTCACCAATCACACAATATAGGGTTTGATTGTGTGGATGAGGATTAAATTTCACCAATGGTATTATTTTGTATTGCTACAAATGAGTCCATACATTGGTACTTCAAATCTCAATGATTTGGGACTAGCTATACAAGTGAAAGACGTGTGTGATATGTTATTGAAAGAAACTTTAGTGCAATAACTATGGGTTGAGTACTTATGGTGTTAGATAGGAAATAAAATATTTGTGACTTGTATTATTGATGACACCATGGGATCATAAAATATAAATTTCTCTAAAGGGTATTATGTTTTTTCCTCCATATGCATCTCGATTGTTGAGATTTTGATTAGTAATGTAAATCTTTGTAGAAATTCTTCTTGAGGTTTGATGAAATAGGAAAAATAGGATCGTAAGGTTTATATCCATAAAAATATATATTATCTAGAAGTTAATTCATCATGTCCATCCTTTGGCTAAATTTCAATGAGGATTGAAAATAATATTATTACAATCACTATAGCCACTTGACTAATTTTTTTAGGAATTGACCATAAACATCATAGATGTGGTCTTGGATGAATTATGCTTCATATGCTTTAAAATTTTAAGTATCACTTTGAGTTATCTTTAACTTGATAATCATTTCAAATTAGATGTACATACTCAAGTTCTAGAAACCATCATATAAATATTTAATTAACATCCTTTAGGTGTGGGTACCAAGACATTCTAGACAGTTCTAGCCTAGAACGAGGGATATGCATAAATCCCAGGGAATCATAATAACACAACTTAAAACATATCTAGCAAAATTAAAGAAAATAAAAAATCCATATACAAAATAGATGTCATAATGAGACATGTTGCATAACATGTCACAAAATATAAAACAAACAAATTTATTCATTGCAATTGAAGAATTACATGTTACAATAATGTAGACTAGATTATTTCAACACATGTTATAATTTCCCAAATATATATACTCACTCCTATAGAGACTAGATTATGTTGAAACGTGTTCTAATCAACCAAGTCTACACACTCATTCTTATATACTTGCCTAATACTCTCATATTTATTTTTCTCTTTTGTTTTCTTTTTTTGGAAGGTTTCAATGATGACGACTTCTCTTCACTAACATTTATGAGTCAACATTTATCCCTTAGGTACTCTGACTTATTAGGTTTTCCATTCTTAGTTAATCTTACTTAAATTTTCTTACAATGATTCACTTTACATTGAATAAAATAATAAAAATAATAATTTATTAATAGCATAAACAAAGAGGCATATCATTGGTTACATTTATATAAAGAGTATAGGAATAAACCCACAATAATAATAAGGTCATGCAACCAAGAATGGTCAAGGAGCTACATAGTAGTATTGTAGACACTTAAATAGTCCTCATTGATATTACACATCTGAATCTAATTATTAACATCATTTTGTCCTAAATCACCTTTGACCAACCATTTAATTAAATAATCTATATTGTTTCACTAAATTCATCATTTTCTCCTATTAATCAAATAATTAATTTTATTGGATTAATTAAGCCCCTTTTTACTAATTCTAATCCCATTTAATTAAATAATGCAAATAATTTAATTAAAACCCCTATGTCTTCTCATTTGATTAATTGATAAATCTAATTATTTAATTGAATATCATATTCTTCTAAAACCGCTAACCCACCTAAGATTAATTATTTCTGGATTAATTAACCTTAAAACACCTGGTAATCTTCTTTAGCCAATTCTCTAGCTTTTAACCCCACCAAGGTTAAATAAACCTATGATTTACTAACCCCACTTACACAAGTAATTAATTTTTACAAATTAATTAATAGCTATTTTCCTCACAAAAGGATATTCTTATGGAATATTCCTCGCCTCTTTGACTTTCCCTCCCAAACTTTAAAAGCTCTTAAAAATATTTTTAATACCTCTTACAAAGGCATTCAATAGGCTCTTACAAACCATCTTGTCTCTTACAAGGGCATTTACTTCTCTTCAATACCCTTACATTCTCACCCACATTCCTTAAATTCTTCCAACCATATGCTTTAACTCCCTCTTACATCTCTTCTCCCAAGATGTGCACACACTTGTGTGGGCACATATCCCTATTGCTTCTCTTAGCCTTATGACACTTTTCACATGGCTAATGATCCTCCATTTAGTCCCACATTGCTTAGTTTTCACCCTTCTTCTCACCCTTTCTTTCTATAAATAGAAGGCCCTTCTATTGGAAATGGATCCACCTTTTCATACAAACTTACTATACACATTTTTCACCCACATCTACATGCATTTTTCATCTTTTGAACTCAAATCCACTATTTTATTGCATCAAATCCATCACTTTGCATCAAATCTTGAAGCTTATTCAACAAGGGATTGGGAAAGGGCTATATTCCACATCAATTGGCACCAATCCCCCTATGGGATGAGGTTTGGAGCACTTAGATAGGATTTCATGCTTATATTTCATGTTGTTTCATGCTTTTATATAGTTTGTCTTTATTTATTTGTGTGTTCAAGTATCCCATAGGGAATGCGATTTAACCTAATAATGTGACTAATTCTTGTTTGTATTGTTCATGTTTAGCTTGGGTTTATCTCGCATTCACAAGTATATATTTGAAAAGTGCTAATATATCTCCAAAAAATAGAAATAAGTACATCATGCAACCTAAAAGGGTTGAATATGCAAAAATATGAAGTGACAAACATAATGCCTAAAATATTGAAGCTATGTTATGTAACCACACACAAAGTCAAAAATAAAATGATGGTTGGGTTCATGTTAGTATTTATTCAATGTTGTTGAGATCAATGTTGAGTGCTAATGTAAAAGCCATTTCAATAGTCTTGTGCCTCATTTTTGGTTACATAGTCTGTTATAGATTAGGCCATCTATAAATAAATAATTAGTTTATAACTAAACACGTGGGTAGAGAAATCTTGTGCTAAATTTTTTCCACTGAATAATTGAAAACATATTTTTTAATAAAAATAATTTATATTCAGCATAAAAAAATTATAAATTAAGTTGACATTATAAAGAAAGCCATGTAGGTTAAAGAAGAAACCAACAACAAACCAAAGACAATCTAGATAACAAGACTAAATATATGGTGAACATTTCTCTTGTTAATAATATAATATAAGGCCCCACAATTATCTTTATTTACATTTGCAAGAGAAATTTCAAACCAATGATTAAAGCTATGTTGTCCCCATGTAAAATATCAAGAACACAAGAAGCCATTTTGGTCTCTACCCTCCAATGTGTCTTACTACTTGAAGAGTGGTTATGATGATTAAATTATATTATCTTCCAATATATGCATGGTTAGAGTAAAGCTTTGCCAAATCCCTTGCTCCAAAAAGTGGATATCAACTAAATATATTTCTAAAGGTGTACATAATTTAGCAAATGTTCACTGTATTTCATCTATAATGGAGTTACAAGAGTTCATAAGTTCCTACCTTTTAGAGATGGTAATCCATGACACCCATAGATTTGTGAAGTGATTGATCTTTGATGTGTTAGATGTCTCCTTTCCTTTATTACATTTTCAAGGCACTCAATCATTGATTTGAAAAAATGTGTTGAGTATTGCTTACCTTGTGCTTTGTCAAAGCATTAGTAAGCTCATCAAAAATAGTGTGTTGTATATTAGTTGTTGTGTTAGTTAATTTGAGTAATCTAAATGAAAACAAAAACACAATTAATAGAACATTATACTGAAGAAATTCAAACAAAGAAATAAAGATAATTCTCAGAAGCGTTCCATCTTCCTCTATCTCCAGAGATTCGAAGCTGCTGCTCTCAGATTTTGTGTAAAGTCAGCTTCTCCAAATGGCTACTGTAGAATGAGTTATGCAAAAGGAAATTCTATCCTATATGCTGGTAGAGTGAAATTGTTGATACAGATATGGACAGGGGCTGTGGATTATGCACAGGGGCTATGAACAGAAGATGTCATGATTCTAAGCTATGATATGATATGCTATGCTATTTGAATACTATGAATGCTATGAATGCTTATACTACTTGCAATTTGACTATAATTTTCCTGCTTATAACTTCTATATGATTTGGAGTACCCGACAGTCATATTTATAGCTTTTTGCAGGGAAAATCCTGGCTGGCAAGGATCTACAGCTGTGAGATTGTCTGGTAGAATTGAAAGGTGAGAGATGGAGAAGTTGAGAAGAAGTTGGAAGAGGTTGAGAAGTTGGAGAGAAGGACGGATTCCTGTATTCAACCCACGGGAACAAACCTGCACAGAAATAGAGGAAATTAAATTTTCTGTTTGGGCAGTTTGTTTCACGGGTGTTGAAGATAATCCCCAAATTAAATAAATAAATAAATTTATTTAATTTCATGAGTTTGATTTTTGATTTTTGTACTATAGAAGTTTTAATTAAATATTTTAGAATATTTAATTATAATATGACTTTAGAAGAATATGAAATATAAGAAGAATTAATTAAATATTTTGGAATATTTAATTATGAATAGATTTTTGAAGAATTTGAAACGATTTAAGAATTACTTAAATATTTTGGAATATTTAATTATGAATAGATTTTTGAAGAATTTGAAATGATTTAAGAATTAATTAAATATTTTGGAATATTTAATTATATATAGATTTTTGAAGAATTTGAAATGATTTAAGAATTAATTAAATATTTTGGAATATTTAATTATATATAAATATTAAAATCGAATTAGAGGAATTAATTAAATATTTGAAATATTTAATTATAAATGATTTTTTAGAAGAAAAAGAAGAATATTTTAATCTTTCTTTGAATAAAATATTCAAACTAAGATTTATATGATAATTAATATAAATAAACCATAATGTTTATTTAATTAATTAAGAAATGAATACGAAAAAGATGATTAAATAAACTTATTTATTTAATCGAAATGAAATAATGAACAATATAAATAAATTATTTAAATTTATTTATACATAAATAGAATTCGGAGATTTAATTAAATGTTAAAAATATTTAATTAATTACCAGACAATGTGATGTGACCATTTTTAGGTGTATACATTTTGCCCCTCTTTGAAGTGATGTGTTTTACGCATTGCTTCAAAGAATTTTAAAATTTGCCCCAAATGTTGACTATCGAAATGTCGATAAGTATATGCCCCCGTGAACGATGAATCGATCATATTATGATTTTTTTTATTTTTATTTTTATTTTTTAATTTTGATGATTTTGAAGATGTCGATTCATCGTTTGAAAATAATGATGTAAAGAAATTTTCCCGGAAAAATGTGATGAAAAATTAATGAAGAAATTGCCCCTGCTATGTTAAAATGTAATAAAATGCTCTAATTTTACCATTATATAGGTTAAAAATGTCATTTTCCATGTCATTTTCAATTTTAACCTAGTAAAATTTGCAAATTTTGAGCTCTGAGTTGATAATTATGGCACTTCTCGTTCACCAGCACCGTTTCGAGTGTATCCGATGACATCAGCGACCAGCGCACTATGGACCTCTGGTATGTATCTCGTGAAACTCCTGCTTTTTTGAAAATTATCCGTTTGTGGCACATTTTTCAATGTTTGTGTGGATTTTTTGGTGTTTTAGCGTCCTTGAGACTTTTCATAGCGCATATGATTCTATAGCGCATTTGATAGATTTCGTAGCGCCCTTAATGTTTTTCGTAGCGCAATTGATTTCATAGCGCATTTGATAGATTTCGTAGCGCTTTTGATTAGTTCGGTAGCGCCTTTAATTCTATAGCGCTGATAATGAATTTTGTAGCGCATTTAATCATATGTTGTTGTGACCTGATAAATTTGTTCCCAAAGTTGTTGGAAAACAAATAAGAGTTGATAGATTTGTTTTTAAAGTTGTTAAAAACAAATAGGACAGATAAGTTTTCTTCTAAAGTTGTTAGAAAGAAACATGATTTTGATATTATTCGCATTTCATGATGATGAAAAACAAATAGTTTGATATGATATGTTGATTTGATTGATAACTCGTAATGATTTGATATTGATTTTGCTTTGATGATGTGTTAACATGAGAGATTGGGCGTTTTACAGTTACGGGAGGCCTTCCCGAGTACATGGAGTTTAATTCCACATTGGTTACAATCAGATAGAGATGTGATTGATGCATGTGGATTGAGTTCATTACTTGACATGCCTGAGGTTTGCCTCAACAGGGCTCTATTGACAGCACTTGCAGAGCGGTGGCATAGTGACACCAACACATTTCATTTACCGACGAGCGAGATTACAGTGACCCCCGAGGATGTATATCACATCTTGCAGATTCCAGTGATGGGAGAGATAGTGGTTTTTGATAGCCGAGAGGCTGGAGGCACTGATGCTTGGAGGAGGATTTTCAGAGATGATCAGATCGCCGAATATTTCATTCCATGGGGTGAGATGACAGATACATATCCACCTTTACCAGCTGTACTTGCAGGATTCATTGGAGGTGTGTTGTGCCCCGACCATAGGTCGAAGGGGTTCGCGATAGGGTGGGGTCATGTTTTGGAGAGTATGGTGATGCAGGGGACATGGTATGCGTGGGGTACATGCATGCTAGCCCACTTATATGATGAGTTACATCATATTATTTATGGTAGAGGCCGGAGTTTTGCTGTTGGGTGCTCATTACTACAGATATGGTCATGGGAGCATTTTGTTGTTTTACGTCCATTGACTCGAGGACAGCGACCAGCTGGTCGATCATACAGATGGAGATATGCTCACATTATTGCTCAGCCGAGACTGGGAAAATTAGTGCATTGGCAGCAACTATTGGATAGTCTGGATATAGTATGCTGGAGACCGTGTTTAGATTGTGAGCCATGGCCAAAGGATGCGAGGGAGATGCCGTATGTATGTACTTCCAGATTTTTGATTGGGCGGACTCCATGGATCATTGAGAGGTTTCTTGCTGGATGAGTATGTCGGCAGTTTGGTCGGATTCAGGGTATGCCTGTAGGTTCGGCCATTTATGCACGGCGACAGCCAGAGCTTGCAGTATGGGGTCCACGGATTTCATATGAGACAGCGGTGGCAGAGTTCACCAGTTTAGGAGCCGTGATGTGGGATTACCGAGTGGATGTCCTTGACGCAGGGACAACTCCAGAGTATTTTCAGTATGTCCTAGAGCATCCGGCACCATGTATGTTTGATCCTGATGAGGCTATTGCCCCTATTGCTGCACAGAGATGACGACAGAGGGACTCAGCGTCAGAGGATGACAATTCAGAGGACAGTGATGATGATGAGAGTGGAGGAGATGATGACTCAGAGGGAGATGATGGTGGTGATGGTAGGGGTGGAGATAGAGGTGGCAAGAGAGGTGGTAGGAGAGGTGGCAGAGGTAGTAGAGGTGGACCACAGATGCGACACACTGACCCATCTCCTTCAATAGATCTGGCAGTATTAGGTCAGCTCTCCTCTTTACAGAGTATAGTACAGAGTTTGCAGACCCAGCTAGCACAGGCATAGGCCCTGATTTCACAGTTGCAGGGACAGTTGACTTCGGTTACTACTGAGAGGGACGTAGCTAGACAGTGAGGTGAGCAGGCCATTGCTTTGGCAGATAGCCTACAGAGAGTAGCAGCTAGCACCTTGACTAGTGATATGATGAGAGAGGTTACCAGAGCCACCCGAGAGGCAGAGTTTTACCAGACTAGATATCATGATGCAGTTCCACCTGAGCGGAGAGAGAGCTATACTCAGTCACGGGCTACTTACGATCACTCTCGTACTACCAGTAGAGGGGTGACACAGCCATTACCTCCAAGAGGGCCACCAGGGACAGGCGGAGCAAGTCCATCAGGGGCAGGTGGTACAGGTCCATCAGGGGTAGGTGGTACAGGTCCCAGACCAGCTCCCTCAGAGGATAGCACTGCCTAGTGTAATCAAGGGAAAATCAGATTGTTAAAGGATTGTTAAAGGGGTTGGCACAATAACATTAAAATTCCTATGAAATAACAAAGCACAAAGGAAATAATATGAAAACAGAAGGAACAATGTTACCCTGGGTCTTCATCTTCCATGCTTCACCTTTGTTACACCTCCTAGCTTGCTGTAAATAGAGATGCCCTCAGATTTGTATGAGCAACTATGACAAATGACAAGACCAAAGCAAGTTTTGAAGGATTTTATTGAAAGAAATGACTTGACAATAGACTAAAATGACAATGACTGCAAATGACAATGATCATAACCTAAATTGATAGAATGAGCATGAGATGGAGAGAGAGAGAGAGAGCTGAGAGAAAGAAAGAGCCAGAGAGGGACAAAATGAGAACAAAATTGCCATTTTATAAAAACTGCAATTTTGAATGTGTGGCCAGGATGAGAAGATGACAAAAAACCCTATAATCAATGATCAAGATTGAATGTTGCAATAAGAATTAGGGTTAGGTCAAAATTAGGGCAAATGATAAGGATGAAGGGCAAAGATTGAATTATAAGATAATTCAATCAAGGGTCGAAATTAAATGAGATGTCAAAAGATAAGAATTAATTTGGAAGATAAGATGGCACGGACAAAGAGGTTGCTGGAGAAATTTAAATAATAAAATTTATTTACTCCAGGTGACCAGTAAATAATTAAATAACAAAGATATTATTTAATTATGAGAGAATGTGACAAAAGAATTATTTTGAATTAAATGATTTAATTCAAAATTCAAGAGAGTGGACTAAATTAAATAAATAAAATTTATTTAATTAATGAGAGAAAAGACTAATGAATAATTAAATAATTAAAATAATTATTTAATTATAGTGGAAAGTGGACAAAATTAAATAAATAAGAATTTATTTAATTTTTAGAAGAAGGGGACTTAATTGGTGATGTAATTAAATAAATAAAATTTATTTAATTAATGAGAAGAATAAGATAAAATGAATTAATTAAATAATTAAAATTATTTAATTAATGAAGAATTATGACTTTAGAAAATAATTAAATAATTAAAAGTGTTAATTATTAGAATGAAAGAACGTGTTGAATAATCAAGAGTTGCAAGCCTAGGACAATTTTATGTGTCTCGCCCTAGTGCATTGTAGATGAAATATTTCATGATATTACATTGAGACATTTTGTATACAGGTGAGATGATGATCTTATTTTTGATGATGTTATATATCATTTGTAGTTGACATCTTTGTATGTTTTGACATTCATTTTTGAGATATATGAAATCTGTGATGATTTATGATGATATATGATGTGTATGATGATATTTTTCATGGTTTATGATGTTATATATACATGATTTATGAGATGAATGAAAATCTATTTGATAAATGAATGTATATGTGGATGATGTGTATGATGTATGCTTTGATTTTATGATTTTCTAATGCAAATATATATGAAAAAATGTATGAAATGATGTTTTTGTGAATGCCAAAATATACTCAGTCATGTATTCGAAAAGATATAAACCATTTGATTCTTTGGGAACTTTTTGGGAATTTATGAATGCAAAATGCAGTTTCTAACATGAATGCAATCTATACTAACCATGCAGGACATCCATACAATATTGCCATTTGGAGAGCTTAGTTTTGCTTTTTGTATCATCATAGAGCTTTGAAATATTGAAAGTTAATACAAGCATCAAAGGGTATGTTAGCACCAATGATGACCTGAGTATTGCTTTCATGATTTTTAATATAGCAAGTTAATACAAGCATCGAGGTATAATTGAACCGAGATGACCTGAGTATTGCTTGCATAAACAGACAAGAGTTAACCCGTTTCCCATGCAAATTCCGAAATGTCATCCATGATACGTAGTAGAGCATATCTCGCGACCAATTTGCATAGTACTAATGATTTCCTCGCAAACAGCAGACAAAGAAAAATCATACTCCTTCCTTGCTTTTCTAGTTTAGTACATCATTGAATTACTCCAGAGATATGATAGAAAAATCAAACAACCATTCAAATTTTACTTAAAGTATTTCAAACATTTATTCCAATTAAGATCATCCAATTTTGGTTGTCATCATTGATATTCTCATTTCGATAGTTGTTTAAATCATGTTGTGTAAATGTCAATTGACATTGAATAAGCATGTTATGGTTGATTTGATACGGCAATATTTGTTGTGTTTTGTCAAACTGTTTTTGTGTCTATTTGCAATGTTCGAAAAGCTTGTTGCCCCTCTCTTGTTCAGTCTATGTTTCTGTGTTTTGCCCCCAGTGTAAACACAACCTAAAAAGTATGGATATGTACAAATTTCATCAAGCCATGATGAAACATAAGAATCCCTATCATATGATATGGATATGAAAGATATATACAGAGGATAAATATGGATGGATGATGCCGAAATTGAATGCAAGACATAAACTAATAAATGGAGGAGCCTATTTTGAGCACGAGTAGCGCCTGTTTACTAGGTTTTCACCACTTGTCTTTATTGCACTTTTTCAGGATTTTTCTGATTTTTTTTTCTTTTTTTGATATATATATTTTTTTTCAGGACTTTTTATGATGTTTTTGATTTTTTCAGGACTTTTTATGATGTTTTTGATTTTTTTAGGACTTTTTATGATGTTATTGATTTTTTCAGGACTTTTTATGATGTTTTTGATTTTTTCAGGACTTTTTATGACGTTATTGATTTTTTCAGGACTTTTTAGACATAGAACTTCTTTAGATGAATACTATTAATCGGTTCTTCAAACAGGTCCCCCTTTGACGTGGATAACTGATATGCACCAGAACCGTATGTTGCAATAATGACAAATGGACCAAGCCAGTTAGGTTCAAATTTCCCTTTCTTTTCTTTGTCTTGCTGATTACGTGGATTTTCTCTCAAGACTAAGTCACCCACTTGAAATGTATGTGGTTTAACTCTGTGATTGTAACTACGAGACATAATCTATTGATAACCCTTCAAATGATCAGCTGCATGTTGACGTCTTTCATCTAACAATTCTAGCTCATGGAGACGAGAAACTCTGTAGTCTTCATCACTTATCAATCCCTTGAGTGAGACCCTAAGTGAAGGTATTGCAACCTCTAATGGTAAGATTGCTTTTGCTCCATAGACCAAGGTATATGGTGTAGCTCCTGTTGGTGTGTGAATACTTGTTCTGTATGCCCATAAAGCTAGGTTGAGTTGAACATGCCAATCACGTCCAACGTCATTTACTGTCCTCTTCAATATCTTCAAGATGGTTTTGTTAGAAGCTTCTGCTTGACCATTACCCTGTGGATAATAAGGTGTAGAGAACCTGTGTTGGATATGAAATCTTTCACAAAGTTCCTCCACATCCTGATTCTTAAAAGGTCTTCCATTATCAGTGATAATAGAACTAGGAATTCCATATCTACAAATAATGTAATTCAGGATAAACGAAGATATTTGTTTTCCAGTCACTGTTGTTAAAGGAACAACTTCAATTCATTTTGTAAAATACTTTGTAGCTGTAATGATGAATTTATGACCATTTGATGATGAAGGATGTATTTTACCAACAAGATCTAGTCTCCACTGAGAAAAAGGCCATGTTGAAGTAAAAGGTTGCAGTTCCTGTGCAGGTGCATGAATAAGATTCCCGTGAATCTGGCATTTAGAACACTTCTTGACAAAAGTAAAAGAATCTTTCTCCATGGTAGGCCAATAGTATCCCATTCTGACAAGTTTCTTAGCTAATGTCAAACCACTCGAATGAGTTCCACAAATACCACCATGAACCTCTTGGAAGGATTTTTCAGATTCGTCAGGTTCAAGACATCTAAGGAGTGTACCATCAAGACCACGTCGATAAAGGATATTGGCAATTAAAGTATAACGGGATGATTGGCGAATGAAATTCCATTTTTGGTTGCGGGATAAATCCAAAGGTAAGATATTATCTTTCAAATAGGTATAAGTCTTGCCATATAAAGGTGAATCAGAACCGGTTAAATGACATATGACTTGGGTTTCAAGATTATCATAAGCAGGAGAAAACAATTGTTCCACCAAAAATTCATATTTGGTTTGATCTTCTGAGAGTTGTAATAAGGAAGCAATGGTAGCCATTGCATCTGCAGCTTTATTATCAATCCTTGATATTTGTGAAAACCTGATTGACACAAAATACTTCTTATAATCATCCACCATGTTCTTGTAAGGTAACAACTTATCATCTTTAGTTTGATAGTCATCATTAATTTGATTAATGACAAGTTGTGAATCACCATAGACTTCCAGCTCTGTAATCCGCCATTCCAAAGCTATTTTCAATCCTATGAAACAACCTCATATTGACTATATTATTTGTACAAGGAAACATCAGCCAGATATGATGGTGAAATGGTATGTCCTTCGGTGTAACGAAGAGAATCCACATACGAGCATATTGTGTATAGATCCATCAAAGTACAATGTCCCATGATTTCTAGAATTGTTGTTGTGAAAGAAGACATGCATCAGGAAACTCAATATGCATTGGAATTTCTTCCTTGTAAAGGTGCTTCAGCCAACTGATCTGCAATGACCTGTCCTTTAATAGATTTTCGATCTACATAGTGAATATCAAACTCACTTAGGATCATGACCCATTTTGCAAGTCTCCCTGTTAAAGTAGCTCTGCTTAATAGGTATTTTAATGGATCAATCTTGGTTATCAGCTTAACTGTATGAGCCAACATATAGTGTCACAACTTTTGAGAAGCGAACACCACTGCAAGACAAGCTTTTTCTATGAAAGTGTAGTTTAATTCATGAGTTGTTAGAGTTCTGCTGATATAATATATGGCCCTTTCTTTGCCTGTAGAATCTTCTTGTGCTAGCAATGCTCCCAAGGATACTTCTGTTGCTGAAATATAAAGTATGAGTGGCTTTCCTGGAATAGGTGGAATTAAAACTGGTGGGTGCACAAGATATTGCTTGATCTGATTGAATGCTGCTTCACATTTGTCTTCCCATTTGAATGGGACATTTTTATGCAATAAATGCGTGAATGGTAAACTTTTGTCTGCCAGTTGAGCTATAAACCGCCTGATGGACTGTAGTCGTCCTTGCAATGATTGAAGCTGACTGATATTTCATGGTGGCGGCATATCCATTATTGCTTGTACCTTTTCTGGATCAACCTCTATGCCCTTTTCTGAAACAATGTATCCTAGGAGTTTTCCAGATGTAACACCAAAGACACATTTCTTTGGATTTAGACGAACATTGAACTTCTCCATTCTGGTAAAGATTTTTGACAAGATTTCTAGATGTTCTTCTCGTGTGTGAGATTTGGCAAGTAAATCATCAACATAATCTTCCATTAATGTGTGCATCATATCATGAAAAATTGTTGTCATTGCTCTTTGATAAGTAAGCCCCAACGTTGCTGCTTGAATGACATTTACATTCCGACAATATAGAACCCCAAGGGCATGTGAATGCTATTTTATCTTGATCCTCTGATGCAATCTTTATTTGGTTGTATCATGAAAATCCATCCATTAATGAATACATTGCATGGCCAGCAGTTAAATCAACAATCATATCTATGTTGGGCAAAGGGAAGTCATCTTTGGGACAAGCTTTATTTAAATCTTTGAAATCTGTACAAACTTTGATCCTTCCATCTGGCTTTGGCGGGTACAGCCAAATCCATTACGCATAGTCAAGAATAGTTAGATAGATCCAACATCAAAAGCTTCTTTAATTCTTCTTTGATAACCCAACATGTGGATGCATTTTAGAACTTTTGCTTCACGAGGTTTGCCCTACCTTGATAGATAAATGATGCATTATCAGTTAGGATCTAACCACGGCATATCGATATGACCAAGCAAAGTTAATTTGATGCCTTCCAAAGAATTCCACATGAATTTGAGGACTTCTTCAATGTTAATGATGCTGCAAGTTGCAAGATTTTTGGCTGCTCTGGCGTACTTATGTTGATTGATTTTGTTGGTTCGATCAGAATAGAAGATCTTTCATGATAATGCTTGGGAAGAGTGTCAAGTTTCTCATCTTTCAGTGCCTCAAAAAGGTTTTCACTGTTGGATTCGCTCTTTATTTTTCTCTTTGTTTGATCTATCACTTTGCCATTTTTACGGTTTTCACCAATAGATCCATCTTTTATTTCATTTATTTTGCAGCTAAGAGACTTGAAACCCTCCTTATCAAAATCATGAGTATGAAATTTTTGAATGAAACAATTGTTTTCTTCATTTGAGGAACAAAGGAAATTTATAATGTCCTCATCATCATTGAATGTAGGAATATAGATAGGTGCGTCAATGTCCCAATTAATAAGTTCTGGATAAACTAAAGGCATAGGATCATTAGGTTGGGTAAGGTCTTGAATTGTCAAAGTCATGATATGATTACCATCCTCATGGTAGACAAGGTCTATGATGGTATTCTCCTGTTGATTGTCAATCTCGTTAGAATCTGATTCTTCCTCACTTGAGTCATGATCACTTTGTAAAACATAATCAAGTGGAGACCTTGAGCCTTCTCCTTGTATGAGAACAGGTGCATACTTTTGGATGGTATCAACTTGTTTATCTCTCCAAAATTCATCCTTATAAATAGTGTCCCATTCATATTCATTAGAATCAGTATTTGAACTATTCTTCAATTGGAAAACTGATTCATGAGGTCTATCTGACATTGATCCTCCTTCATGAGTTGATTATGTTTGCTGTGAAGTAGATTCTTCTTTATCTTTACCATATCCGAGTCCTGTTTTATCACTTGAATGCTTTGAAATAGGTTGAATTGGTTCCACAATTCCTTCTCTTCTTTTTCCTATAGGACCATTTCCTTCATAGCCCATTTTTTGCATAATAGCGTACCCCTTACCATATTGTTCTGTAGGTAACTTAATATGCAAGAGAGAATCATCTTCATCTTTGTATAGCCAATTTAGGATGTCCCTATCCTCATCTTCTTCTTCAGTGGTATTGGCTCTAATAAATTTTCCATCAAACTTTGTGACTGGCACAAAATTTTGGGATGTAGAGGTTGTTGCAATCTTTTGTTTTGATAAGGTTGGCTGACCATGTGACCTTAGAGAAGGAGGTAAGGTAGAAAGAGATAGTGAATATTCACCAACTCCTTTGTCTTTTAAATTTAGCTTAGTGTCAAGATTCTTTGTCAATTCTTGCAGTTGTCCTTGTAGATTGGAAGAAGAAATAACAAGAGCCTCCCTATTGTGTGGCACAAAGGTATCTTGAGCTGCTCGAAGATTTGAACAAGTTTGGGTACTATTGTAATCAGCTTGTACAGTTATTTCCTTTCCATCATATGGAAACTTGATGCATTGATGATATGTTGATGGTACTGCTTGCATATCATGAATCCACGGATGACCCAAAAGTATATTATAAGAAAGATCTCGATCTAGAACCTGAAAAAATGTATTCTTCACAATAGGTCCCACTCTGATAGGCAAAAATATCAATCCTTTAGAAGCTCTTTCTTCATCATCATGTGCCTTGATAGTTATTTTCCTTCGTGGATCAATTTCATTTTCTGATATTCCCAAGGCATTTATTAACTTTAAGGTACAAATGTTTAAACTGGCTCCTCCATCTATTAAGACACGTCTAATTAGATGTTTATGGATCATGACTTCAAGATAAAGGGAGGAATTATGTGGATGTGTCATAGAGGCATCATCTTTATCGGAAAATGAAAGACAAGTGGGGGAAGACAAATGTCCCACCATGGCTTGAAATCTGTTTACATCTAGATCAGTATCAATAGTTGTGTTTACAAGAGCTTCTAAAATATTCTTATGTATGGGAGATATTTTAAGAAGTTCAAGGATGGAAATTTGAGCTGATGTTTTTCTCAATTGATCAACCAAATTATATTGACTTGGAGAAGGAATAGTTGTTTTAGATGAACTTCCTTTTAAAACAACCTTTCCCTGTCCTCTCGTGGTCACATTAACCTGTTGATATTCTTGTTTTCCCTTGATTTTGATAACATTAACCTGTTGATCATATGCGTAGATGTGACGGATTATATTGTCTTCAACCTTATGTACACTTTT